>LBNU01033034.1:0-10364 GCA_014162995.1 Artemisia annua
TCTAAATATGATCAAAAATCATTTTAACTAGAAGTAATAAGAACAAGTTAAAGGTTATGTTTATGTCTAAACAAAATGTGTAAAATACTTAAACTCATGTTTATAACTTGTTGCTAAACTTTACCTTATATTTTGTCGTTAACAAAACATGGTAAAAGATCGTAAAATATAAATAACGTTTTTAGGACGATATTTGTATTAACACTATCTATGATATCGGTCCATGTAGACCGAAATTTTCATGTGTTGTGAATGTATATACATGTTGTGGTTGTATATATTGTAAGGATAATGGGATCCGACGATTTCTAATTGCTCCTTACCCCCCACAATAAGATGGAGTGGTGGAGAGAAATAATAAAACCATTCTCAATATGGTCCTAAGCATGTTGAAAGTGAGAAGATGCCAAAGGAGTTTGGGGCCGAACTGGTTGATTGTGCGGTCTATCTATTGAACTGGCGTCCGTCAAAGAATTTAGACAACAAGACTCCACAAGAATCATGGAATGGGATGAAGCCTTCTGTATCTCATCTAAGGGTATTCAGAAGCATAGCATATGTTTATGTTTCGAGCCAAAGACGATCTAAGCTTGATGATAGAAGTAAGAAGCATGTGTTCATTGGTTTCGACAAGCAGTCGAAAGGTTACACGCTCTATAATCGGATCAGAAGGAAGGTGGTAGTGAGTAGAGACTTGGAGTTCGATGAAGATGGAGCATAGGATTCGAGCATTAAGGAAAATGAAATGTATGACTCTCTTTCTATGATTGACGAAGAAGAGATGGGTGAATCAAGTAAAGAAGTCCAACAACCTCAAAGTCTAACTCTAGCCCAAGACCTCACCTTCAAATTCAAGTGAAGGAGAACCAAAAAGAAGAAGCTTGTAGGAGCTCTACGAGGTAACTGATGAAATACCCTATTCTTAGTTTATACGCTGATTGTGAACCTTTAATTTTTAAAGAGGATATGGAAAGCAAGAAATGGAGACAAGCGATGGATGAGGAGACAAAGTCAATAAAGAAGAATTATAGGTGTGAGTTGACGATCCTTTCAAAGGGCCAAAGGGCTATTGGAGTTAAATGAGTGTACAAGACCAAGAAAAACATCAAAAGCAAAGTGGAGATGTAAAAAGCAAGACTAGTGAGAAAAGGTTACAAGCAGAAGCATGGTATCGACTACAAATAGGTATTTTCTCATGTTGCTTGCTTAGAAACTATAAGAATGATTATTGCTATTGCTACTCAATAGAGGTGGAAAATCCAACAAATGGATGTGAAGTCGGCTTTTCTAAATGGACTTCTCGAAGAAAAAGTTTATGTGGAGCAACCGAAGGGATATATTGCCAAAGGGCAAGAAAGTAAATTGCTAATGTTGAAAAAGGCCTTATATGGCCTTAAGCAGGCACCGAATGCTTGGAATACTAGAATTGACAAGTACTTCTAAGAACATAATTGTATAAAATGCCTAAGTGAATATGCACTTTACTTGAAATATGAAAATGGAAGTATAATGCTCGTCTGCTTGAACGTGGATGATTTGATCTTTACAGGATATTCTCAAAGTATTACTGATGAACTCAAAAAGTCAATGAGAAGAGAGTTCGAGATGATATACATCGGACTAATGTCATATTATCTTGGCATTTAGGTAAAGCATATGGATGAAGGAATCTTCATATGTCAAGAAGGATATGCAAATGAGATATTAAAGATGTTCGGTTGTATAAGTGCAATCCCTTTTGGCACCCTCATAGTTAAGGGAAATCCTTCTAAGCATGTCGGAGGAGAATCGGTAGCTCAACTCTATTCAACGGCCTCGTTGGAAGTTCGTGATTTTTGACATGTACAAGACCAACATACTCTTTGTGGTTGAATTAATTAGGCGTTTCATGGAAGAGCCTACGACAAAACACTTGGAGATTGCGAAGAGGTTCCTTCATTATATCAAAGGTACTGATGAATCTCATATTATACATGTTTATACCCCCGATATTATGTAAATTATATAGTAAAATAACCTTATTTATAGCACTTTTGGTACTTAATATATGAATGAACATGTAGGGCTAAGGATTGTAGGAAAGACGCGAGAAGTACAATAAACGAATGACTTTGAGGAACTTAAGATATTCATACATAGTTTGGACAAAAGCACACCGATCTTATGGAGAAAGCGCGCCTCTTACGGGCACCTTTGGTCAACTATGCAACTATGAGTCAAACAGTGAAGTACGCCGGTTGTATGTTATATGAACGCCGGTTACGTGAAGAGAAGCCCGGTGGTTTTACACTGGTTGCGCGGCGTACTTCCCCTGGCAGTTATGCTTCTACATTAATGAGCCACATCAATGATGAGCCCGATCATTTGCTTATCATTACTCTTCAGGGACCTGCTAGGGAAATATTCACTATAAATAGAAGCTAAATTCGGAGTCTAAACACACAACAATCAAGAATAACTTTCTTGATCACAAAGGAAGAGAAGGAGTGGTTTCTAACCAAGAACCACTTGCTAAGGAGAACTAGGAGCAAAAATACCAGTGGAGGATCATTGTGAACGTAGTCAAACCTGTAACTTTGGTATACACTCGTTTAAATATGATTACTATACTTGTTTACTTCATCTACTTTGTTATGAATATGGAGTAGTAACTTTATGTTTGTTTAAGGCACTTTTGCCATGAGTTAACATAAGATTTGTATCATAAATATTGAATCTATTCTATGTGCATTTGATATGTCATTGTTTAGTCTCCTATCATTTGTCTTGATTGATCATTACGATTGTTTAAAGGTCGAAAGATGCAATTGTGTTGATTACATTATGAATCGTCTGTCTATAACGAGTCATTGCTATGCTTGTGAGAATTGGATAGTAAAACAAATGTTAACCTGGACTATGACATGTTTAAGGACTAGTCTCGTGTCTAACGACTTGACTAGAGGAAATGCATACTTAGTACTTCATACTTGGACCATACTTTATGCACTTTGTGTATCTAGGATCAAAGGCCGAAAGGAAATTCTTTTACATAAAGTAGATATACGAGTTTACATGATCACCCTCATGCTTTACTTCTATGCGTTGTCCATGTACTATCTATGATACCTATGCTTGTTAATCTCATGTGCTCAGCCTTGGACAAACATACCTTTAGAATAATTTGGCAAAAGATTTCAAAAATCTTAAATCCAACAAAAACGGTTTTAGTAATAAGTGACAATCATTGGAATCTAATTTTGTTACTCAAAACTAACAGAAGAAACAAATACCTCTCTTGGGATGACCTGGTCTTGCTTAAACCTTTACTATAAATGGGGGTTATACTTTTGCCCGTGTGTTTTGTGTATTAAGGAATCGGTAGAACTAGTCTTATAAATTTAAAGCTTTCGAAACACTTCAGGTACTATAGACTATGATATGTTTCATTTAACAAGTGAAGACTTCAAGTTGGTTGGATATAGCGAAACTCACTGGGCCGGAAACAAAGACTATGTAAGAAGTACAACATGATTCTTATTTTTCATGGGTAACAATGCCTTTACATGGTCTTCAAAGAAGCAACCTATTGTTACCTTGTCCAGTTGTGAAGCGGAGTACGTATCTGCAATATCGTGCGTATGTCATGACATATGGCTTAAATTTATGCTAAAGGAGCTACACGGTGCAAGAAGAAGCGACTGANGATATAGCGAAACTCACTGGGCCGGAAACAAAGACTATGTAAGAAGTACAACATGATTCTTATTTTTCATGGGTAACAATGCCTTTACATGGTCTTCAAAGAAGCAACCTATTGTTACCTTGTCCAGTTGTGAAGCGGAGTACGTATCTGCAATATCGTGCGTATGTCATGACATATGGCTTAAATTTATGCTAAAGGAGCTACACGGTGCAAGAAGAAGCGACTGAGATTTACGTGGATAATAAGTCAAAAATCGACTTAGCAAAAAATCCAATCTGTCATGATCGAAGTAAGAATATCAACACTCGTTATCACTTTATTCGAGAGTGCATTGAAAGAAAGGATGTCTGAGTGATACATACGAGGTTCAAAGACCAAGTTGCAAATATCTTCACCAAGCCGCTCAACGAGCGAGATTTCTCAAGATTAAGGATGATGCTTGGAGTCAGGAAATCAGGTTTAAAGGGGATAAACTTGATTTAGTCGAATAAAGATCAGACTATCTATAAAAGCCCGAGCCCATGACAAAGAAGCTACTAGAATAACGAAGAATAAACATAGAATATATCTAGGTGAAATATCTAGAATGTTAATATCTAAATAAGATTATCTACATGGAAATATCTAGATTAGGATCTAGATGAAAGTATCTAGATTAGGATGATGATGTTAGTAATTATCCATGAAAAATATCTCGATTTTAGAATCTTCCGTGGACTAGTATAAATAAGTGTTAGAGACATGCCTTTGTAATCAAGCAAAGTTAAGAAATTCAATAACATCATAAACTTTCCATAATTGTTTCACTTTTTCTAAATTTCCTTTCTAACCTTTTCATAAAATATAAGCCTAAAAGACCCTTGTGTTTCCAACAAATATACCTTAGTCTCTTTAAAAGCGCAGTGAATTTATCTTTTGGAAGATGATGCCACTGGATCATGGGTCCTTGAACTATTTTACGATTCTTAAAAGAAGCAACAATCACTTGAACAAAGCTAGTGAATATGCTCTTTTTAACTTTACTCTTGATATGAAGAGAAGAAGCTACAAAGAACATAACACAAGATAAGAACATGACAACCACTGGAACCCCAAAGCCAACTTTCCAACCAGCATGATCTTGATTATAAACAATGCCTGTAAATGTAAGTAGTGGCGCGGTCATAACAGAACCATAATACCAACCAAATAAGCTTTCTAAGACCCTCTCATTGTTGGGATTATTTGGATTGTTAATTTTTTTTCCTGAATACTAATGAACATGGTTTAACACCTCCTGCTCCCATTGTGATGAATATAAAGCAAAAGATCAAGAAAGCAAATTGTGAATTTGTGGGTTTGCAGGTTTCAGTTAATTGGTTGCAAGGTGGTGGCTTAAGTTGTGGAACCATTGTAGTTAACAAAATAGTTATAGCATTAGTATTCCCTTTAATTGTACCAAATAGTTATAATATACTACGTAATAATGTTCTAATAATACTCTAGCTCACATTGAAAAAATAATTCAAAAAACGGAGTGTCGTCGATGATAAATTAAAGAGAGAAAAGAATGACATGGAAATGTTCAACTTTCATTGAATTTCGACATACTAAATCTAAAATGTTTCAAGTTGTATATGACTCCGATGCATTTAAATTAAATAAACGGTTACTTGTTTATATAAATAGAAAAGAATAAGAGAAACAACGTTACTTTTCTAAGTTTCATTTAGAACGAACAATTACACAACAAATTTGATGTTGTAATTTGGTGCTAGTTTTCACATAACATTTACACCAAACCATAAAATATGATAGCACATATGCTCCACAGAGTTGCTAACAATGTGAGTGATTTGGAGAAATATAAAAATTGCTGTAAATTTATACGACCAAAAAGAAACAACTTGCCAAAAGGGAAAAGATGGAACCCAAGCCAATGGTTAGGATGCGACCCAAATATAAATATAAATGCCCCTAAATTGGCGCAAAGTTGGTAGCTACATGCCAGAGGAAGATAATGTTTTTGCCTTTAGCTACAATGATCATGTAATCATTCATCACATATCATATTTGGCACCAAACCATAGCTTGCCACCCTCTCAAAATCCTCATTTGCTGCACACAAGATGATGTTAGATTGATAAAAGCCCGTGATAGGTATTGTATTATTGATATATATTTATATTGCAACATAGAAGATACTAGAAACCCTAATGAACTCAATCCACATCCAGGCTTGGGCCACTATATTGCCTAATACTTTCCTGCACTCCGAGCAGCAAAATCGCGAAAGCTAGGATTGGATTAGAAAACTAAATAAACATTAAAGCAATAAAAGTTTTGTTGATTAAGACATCTCTGACAGCAAGCGGAGACAAATCTTTATCTGCACCAAAAGCAAACTAAAGCGATAGCAAACGAAAAGCAGTAAAGCAAGTAATTAGTTTTGACAACATTCGACAGCAAGCGGAGATTAATCTTCATCATGGAGCAACAACAAAAGTAAAGAAACAAAAAAAATTTTAAAAAAATAAATACATAATTTTATTTTATTTTTTATTTATTTATATATATTTTTTAATTTGTTAATGGATAAAGGGTGTTGACAAATATGTGTCTCATTACACATATCTTTTGCTTCATTTTACGAGCCAAAACGACCAAAAACACCCTTAAATGACCATATAATGCTATCCTTGGAGTGTGTTTTTGTGTATTTCAGGTACAAAAGATTGAAAACAGATGAAAAGTGGAGCAAAGTTTGCAGAAATGTCAAAATCAGTCCCTCAACTTTAGAAAGTGTCAGAATTGGTCCCCGGAGAGTTATTTTGAAGAAAAGTCAACAACAGTCTCCCAGGAATCAAGAAATGACACTTATCATCCTTGGATTTCAATTTTCAAGATTTGGCAGAATTGGTCCTTCAGTTTCAGATATTACATATTTGGTCCTTGTGCTTATTAAATACTAAACCAAATGGACCCTTGTAAATATATAACCCATTTCCCAATCCAATAAATCCATTAAACCTACCTCTGCCCAGATACAACTCCAGCCCACTAAAACAAATCCACCCCACGTTTATCTCTTCGGTCAAACCACCAGGTCAAACTGTCTCCTTCTTCCTCTCCTTTACCCGCCATGTTTAAACCATCCCCTCGACACACCTCTGCTACACTCCACCACCACCTCAAAAGCCCCCCAACTCACCAATTCCCATCCCACTATCTCCCCCCATCTCTCACAACCCGTACCTACCACCAGTTCCACCTTGGCAATCCAATATCACTTCTGGCGCAAAAAAAATAAATTAAGGGATAGGATCATGCTTAATTTAATCCAATGGTTGGGATTTGCTCAAAAGAAGCACAAGTTGCATCCTTGACTATTTACTCTCATAGAAGAAACACAAGAAGGAAAGAAGCCCTAACTTAGCTTTTTAGTATAAATAGGACCTTGTGTAAGCCTCAAAGGCATCCAATTTTCTCTTGTCTTTTAATTCAGTACTTTATTATTACCTTTGTAAACCTTTTTATAAATTTAATCTAAGTATCAGTTTTATTTTCAAGCTTGTTAGTCAAATTTTATAAGATTTCAAAATTGTAGCAAAAATTGATGTTTATGCTTCTTTATTGTCTCAGAATGTTTCAAAAGCTCTTATAAGCTTCCTTCTTGCTATTTCAATGCATTAAAACAGAAAAATCAAAAAAATATATAAAAAAAGAGAAAATCATCAAAAATCATAAAAAAAATTAAAAAAAAATGAAGAAGAAAGCTGGAGCAGGGTACATAATGGATGGCCTTGGGTTAGTGCTTCACGGGAAGCTATAGGTTTGTGGTTTGAGTAACTGGTTACCTTGTTCTAAGCTGGATAGCATTTGTAAGGAATTTCTCAATTTTTGCATTTTACTATAGATGTGCTTAATTTTGTGTTATTCTGGTGTTTCTGTGTTTATTAGGTGTATTTGACTTGGATTGATGCCTTTATGTTGTTATTTATTGATTAGGATCACAACATTGCATTTGTTAAGTTTAACAGTCAAATTGCATGTTCTAGGTAGACTTTTGTTTTGTAGTTTATCTTTATGCTTTTGTGCTTAATTAGGCCTCATACATCTGTTTATAAGCTTAATTCTCAGTTTCATGGATTAAATCCCTCAATTGCTTCATAAAAATTTCTAAATCAGTTTTAAACTAGTGTTTGGATTTGCTGGTTTAACTGAGCTCTTTTGATTTTCAGTGGTTAAGATTTGTTTAGACTTCATTCTTAGGGTTAAACTAGAGTGGTCAAAGCTTAAAATTGGTAGGTTGTAGTTAAAATTGTCAAAATTACTTTTCATCCTTCATAATTGCAAATCTGTTAAATTTTAGGATTCTTAATCATTCAAATAGTTGTAAAAGTAGTTTATCTAGCATACTTAGGTCTTATATTAGCTTAATATAACTACATCAGTCATCTAGGACCATTAGAAATTCATTAAAGTCAACTTTTGCAAAAACTTTGAAATTCAAATTGTTCATGATNATATATTGTATTCATGAGTTTTGCAAGTCGGCCTTTTCACAAAGGTTGATTAGTGAATTCCCCTCACGTCATACTTTGTATTTATTTGATATACACTTCAAACGTAATCATATTTTGGCGCCGCTGCCGGGGAGGTTGTGTTGCGACAATATCGTTAAGGTTTTAACGATTTGTGACTTGTAGATCCTTCGTCAAGAAGTTATCGCTTTCAAAAAAAATTATAAAACACAAAAATATTTTCCTTTTTCTTTCTATATATATAAAAGATAAAAATACAGAAACATTTTCCGTTTTTTTTGTTAAATAAACAATAAAATACACTATCGAGAAACATTCGACAGAATACTACCTACCTAGGGGTATGACCATTAATAAGTTCCCAAACCAAAGATTAAAACTTGCCTTTGTGTCACTTGCGTATTTGGAAAACTTTTAAACGAAAAACAAACTCTAAGAGGGATATAAGGACGGGCGATCCAACGAACTCCACCCTAACAAGAGATCCATTCTTCTCTACCGCTCCTTTGTGCATTTTTCTTTGAAAGTTAACCTTGCGTTTGTGATTATTGGTTTAAATTCACATTTGTCTTTTTAATTTGGTCTTGTTTTATTGAAGTGTTTTTTCTGGTGCATGCGCACTCGTTCGTCTACGTCATCAAGTCCTTTACAATCGCTCAACAACATTCCTAGAAGGCGTAATCGATGACGTACCAATCCAATAGTCGAACCCGAGATTCGTACTATTCCTCCAAACATGGCCGATAATCGTACCATGTCCGAGCTTCTCCAAGCACCCACCGAGGGTTATGGAGAGTGATGAGTGCGCAAACACTCATCATTTTTGGTCAAATCTGAAACGCAAAACATCTGAAAACACGCAAAAATGCATCAAAATGATGAAAATATCCAAGGATCGTGTTTTATGTGTCTTAAATGCAAAATGTTTAAAAACAAATGAAAAATGAGCAAAGTTTGCAGATTTGGCAGTTTCAGTCCCCCAAGTTTCAAAAATTGGCAAAACTAGTCCCTGGAATTTGAAAATGTGGAGTTTTATCATTCAAGGTCCCTGGAATGTTTTAAGTTGTCAAAAATAGTCCTTGAATGAATTTTTGGAAAAATGGCAGTTTTGGTCCCTGAACTTTGGGAAATTTACAAAAATGGTCCTTGGATGTTTAAAAATGGAAAAATAGAATTTATGGTCCTTGGGTTTATCAAGTTTGGCAATTTTGGTCCTTGTGATATCTTTGGGAAAAGTTCATTTCAGTCCATCAAGTTTGAAAGAATTACAAAAGTGGTCCTTGTTATAACTTAACTAACCAAACGGACCCTTTATCATATTAACCCAAATCTAATCCTAAACACTATCCAACCCAAGCCCTTTTCTACCCCTAGCCCAATCCCTACCTGAGGCCCAACACCAAAACAACCCAACCCTTTTTATATAAAAAATCCCACCCCGTTTATATCTTCCCAGGGTCAAATGGTCAAACTCCATCCTCCCTCCTTCTTCCCCCCCACGT
The DNA here is from genome assembly GCA_014162995.1 of Artemisia annua. Lineage (NCBI taxonomy): Eukaryota > Viridiplantae > Streptophyta > Magnoliopsida > Asterales > Asteraceae > Artemisia > Artemisia annua. The sequence goes on from LBNU01033034.1 coordinate 9,711, forward strand.
GAAAAGTCACCCAGGACAATCACCCCATGCTTCCACCTCAATTCCACTTTTCCTTGTTCCCCCAACACCAACTACCAGCCAAGAAGCATTTAATTCCCCTGAAATCCTCCAAGAAACATATAACTGCTCCTTTGGACTTTTGGCGCCAAAAACGTAATTGAAGGCTGGGATGATTTTTGAGTGATCCAATGGCTGAGAATAGAAGTGGGAAAGGTCAATGAGGTCAGAGAAACCCTAAAGGAGCTCTATAAGAAGAACATGATGGAGAAGCAGCCAACACCTAGTTATAATTTAGTTTATGTTTAGCTCGTTTAGTAATTTTCTTCAAGTTTATTGAACTTTTAAAGTTTGCAAGTGTTGTTTAAGCTTTTCAAATGTATTGTAACTCTTTTTGATAAATCAATTTCAAGTTCAAGTGATAAATTCGAATTGTGTAAACTTTCCTCAAAATTTCATGTTATGGTTTAATGCTTACAATTGTTGTTGTTATGGACTTAGTTAGTAAACTTAAGCACCCAGGAAGCTTATAAAAGCTTCTAGTAACTTTAAAATTCAGCTTAGAATCAAAAATCAAAAATACCACAAAAATACATAAAATACAAATTAATTCAAAAATCAGTGGTGATGGTGATCCAAGCTGGAGCATGGTGAATT
>LBNU01033034.1:13813-25542 GCA_014162995.1 Artemisia annua
ATATATATATTGTATTCACGAGTTTTGCAAGTCGGCCTTTTCACAAAGGTTGATTAATGAATTCCCCTCACGTCATACTTTGTATTTATTTGATATACACTTAAAACGTAATCAACAAGGGTTTGGTGGGGTGGTATAGGGGAGGCGGCTCAACGTAGCCACCTAGGTCTAAGGATTAGACCCGCTCCGATACCATGTTAGAACCTTGAAACCCCCGTGACAGGTATTATATTATTGATATATATACAGTGCAACACTAAAACCCCTAATGAACCCAACCCACATCTTGGCTTGGGCCACTATATTGTCTAATAGATACAATTAATTTATCTAGCAAAACTCAATATCTGAGCAATACGCAGTAAAAATGTGAAACTTATTGCTAATATTACTTACCAATGATGAAAGGCATTGTGATCAAGCCGCCTTTCTTTCTTGTTGAGAGGTGTCTATGCTGATTATTTAGTTCCTCCCCCATTTTCATTTTTCGACCACTGTTTCTCACTGACTTCAACAAAGTATGTGCGCGTTCTCTCTTTATATAAATAGTAATTGCATTAATTGTAGGAATGGCAACGGGGTAGGGAATATCAGAGATCGTATTTCCCATCCCCATCCCCATCCCCATTGAGTAATTGCTTTACATCCTCATCCTCGTCCTTAACAGGGATCAGGGATCCTCGCAGGCAATCGGGGATTTTTCACCCTTATAAGGTAAGCATAAAAATCACACAAACTAGTCGAAGATATAAAGAATTTGACCCGTGAAACATCTCAACAAACATGCATCGTACATAGTTAGATTACTTACAATGTCAATTTAAGTTAAAGCATTGTAACTATTGCAACATCATATATATAAAATAAAAATACTGAGTATCATATTTTGTGCATTTGGACAAAACGTTGGTTGGTAATATATACTCGGTGTTTATACTTTATACTTTTAAAGGTATTTGAATGCGTAAATATCATATATGCATAAAATTTACTTGTCGATACATATAAACATATACATATACCGTTTCTTTTTTACTAGATGAGGAAGGATAGTGGGATCTACTCCTATATAAGTCTTGAGTTATTTTGTCTTGTGAATACAAACTCATTAATAGAAAAGGTGGGCCTTATTTAAAAAATTAATACTATTAAATTAATGAAACCCACTATCCTTCCCCATCTAGTAAAAAAGAAACACACCCTTAAATCTAACATGGACAGACATATAAATTTATACGCTTATGCATTAAAAGGATCGGGTTCGGGTTCGATGATTTATTTCATCGCATCTCTGGTTTTATGATTCGGGGATTCCCCGTCCCCGGTCAGGAGATTCTTCGATCAAATCGGGTTTGGGTTTTGGGACCAGGTCCCCAAGACAAAAATTTTTGCCATCCATACAAATCATGCTACTACTGTTTCCTAACTACAAACCAAATGTCACGTATCTTTCTTTTGTTTCATTACCACACACGCTCATTTGAATAATATATACTCACGTTTCGTTACCATCTTGATGTGGCCGACAACATAAAATGTTGCTTGTAAATATGATTAGGAGATATTACAAAATAATTTGGATATATTGATCTAGCTAGTCGAGTCTTTGTCTATTTTAAAGATCATGCATGTAGCACTTATCTTTGCCATTCAACTACTTTTTTGGGTTGATAAGGAATACACCATTTCACAAGCTTATCTTTAATTCTATGATAAAGATCATGATGCTCTGATATTAAGATCTAATAAATCTATGATAAGTACCTAAGACCTTTCACATCTTCATTGACAATTTATTTGAATTATTAAGTTATGATAAGTTTATATATAATTGTTGTTTAAGAATACTCTTTTACAAAAGTTATGTTCCAATGTACAAATAGAATATTTTCCTCGTCTCAAAATTAATGTCACCAAATTAAAAATACAATTTTTAAGGAAAGTGAGTTTACTATATCTTTTATATAATAAAAGAATTACATCATTTCGGAGTTTTTTTGACAAAACAATCTTAGTGGAAAAAAAATGGGCCAATAGGAATGCTCGATTTTGACACATAGGCGAAATCGAGCAACATTATTGGCCAATAAAAAGTCAAATTGAATTGATTTTGGTCAAACTTTATTAAATTTGGTGGAGAATTTGATTGAGAAAAAAATACACATAAAAATATAGGTGTCGAATTTATGAAAATAAAAACTTATAAAAGGATGAGGTAATTAATAAAACAATAGAGGTTGAATTTTAAATATATTATATGGAGTTAAGTGTAAAATTATAAATCTCCATGTTTTTTGATAACTTTAAATAATAAACAAATAACCCCTTACACTTTATGCCCCCTACACTTTATGATATGAACTTTGTTTATAATTACATGAGTATTAGTATTGGTTTGAGACTTCCATCCATTAAACTTACAATATTTTATAAGTGTACGAATTAGTTTTAATATACGTTAAATACTTTTAAAATAAATATTAGTTTTAAACTTTCATCTATTAAAATATCTTTTTACTATGTACGTTAAATATAAATAAGAACTCATGTTATCCTATTTAAAAGTTTAATCTATACGTATACGAGTTTGAATATTAAATATAGTTAAATTATTATTAATGGTAATATAAATATCAAATGGTACGTACGAGTTACTGTGATATGTAATAAATATAAGCGATTGTACTTATAATAATTCATGTAATTATTATTTAAAATTTATATACGGATATCTGGAAAAAACATTTTTAAAAACTTTGCGGAGTATGTTTTAACTTCATCAACGCTCATTATGTGCTACTAAACTCGCACATTTTGTACAACATGATATTAGTTAGTGTTAAACAAAAACATCAACCTCAACATTAATATCTATGTCAGCTAAAAAAGTTAAATCTTTTATCAAATAAATTTTTACAAAATGTTAGTTGATATTAATACATAATGAAAAACTCGTGTATACTTATTAGTTGTACTTATATCATAATTTTCACGGGTAAATTATTATATATCCATATAGTAAACAAAAATTTAAAATAAATTTAATTTATGTGTAAACCCATGTGATCAAAGAACTTTTGGCCCAATAACATTATAAGGAGACACGCTCAAGAATCCAATATAAGGTCGATGCCACAGTTATATTTACAATTTCTGCTAACTATTTTTCTTACTTTCGCACAGTTGATGCTCTAACTTTTTAAAATATACATAAGATTTTCTGTTTTTAAACGATAATACTATATAATTAATTTTTTTTTTGAGAAAACCCCGTGCGTGCACGGGTATTATAACTAGTTTTTAACCAATTAAATATTATTTTCAGCCATTAATTTTTTTTTAATTGATTGAAATGAGAAATGAATAATTATTTTGAAACATTACAAACTGAAAATATAGACTATAATTTTGAGACGAAGCAAGTAAATTTCCTTAAAATTATTAAGTGAAAAGGTGACAATTGGCCTATACACATTAGTCAATATTTTATCTTAATAAAATAGAAAAATCTTCCATATGCTCTTTTTGGTAGCAATTGTGACCACATGAACCTGCAGATAGAAGGTTAAGAATGTATGAAGGGTGCAACTTTGGCTTGTGTGATCTCAAAGGCTCAAATGATGGCCGAGTACCGTATAAGAGTTAAAACACTGATACAATAGTAATGCGTGAGCGCCATATTAACAATCAACTATTCAACTCATTAAGCGAGGAAAACAAAATATGATTACTAATTCGCATAGAAAAAGGTAAAATATCAAAGCAAGTGACAGCATATACTAGTTGATACCATGAATCTAGCAAAAGTTGAAAGTTCATTCAAATACATCTAATATTTGCAGAAGTTAAGTTTCTTAACTCGATTAGAAGCATAACTCGTTCATCTTAGATCTTCATTTGAGTCTTCACTACCCTCATCTTTCAGAGTTTCGTCTACACAAGGACCATAGGCCCAGCTACAACCAGCAAAATAAAACAAGTTCATGAAACTCATAAATGCAAGAACCCAATAGTAACCATCATAGCGTCCATGGTTAATATTTGTGGAGATCCACCCTTCTTTCGTGCTTCCTCTGGTTATGTTCTCAACAGTGGTTAGTATAACGCTAGCTAGCAAATTTGCCACAGCCATCCCTAGCATGAAAAGTGAAGCTGCAATGCTCGACATGCTTTTAGGGAACTCTGAGTAATAAAACTCATTTTGTCCAATAGCACTAAACGCTTCTGCTAATCCATGTAAGCAATACTGTGGAATAAGCCACATTGCTGACATGTTTATGACCGCTTGTGGATCATTCACGAACCCTTGTTCAATTGCTTTTCTTCTTCTAACATGCTCAACAATAGCAGAAATTATCATGGCTAATGTGGAAATGACAAGCCCGATACCCATTCTTAATTTAACACCAAGGTAAACTTTTTTGTGCAAGATTTTTGATGCAGTAGGGATTATTACACGGTCATACAAAAGAACCCAAATTGCTATTGTGGCGATTGTGAAGAAAGAGAATGAGGCTGCAGGTATCTGGAAAGTAGATGAGCCTAGATGTCGATTCATAGTTTTGGCTTGGAGTACTGGAAATGAGGATTGACTTACGTTTATTGACATCATGAGACCGGATGACCACAAAGGTAGAACTCGGATCAGTGATTTTAGCTCCTCAACTTGCTCAACCGTGCATAAATGCCATCGGTCTGAAGCGTCTGCATCTGATGTTATGTCTTTTGGATTTTGAATTATGCAAGCTTTATTTAGGAAGCTGGATAAGTATTCATATGTTAGTAATCATAAACAAAGGTAATAAACTTGTTGATAGTACTATGAGTTAAAGAGTTAACCCAAGCCGACTTTAGAAGTGGCAAAATGAGCGGGCCGGTTGGAATGTGAGACAGCCCAAAGCAAATCACTTTTTAAGGGGTTCGAGTCGACCCATAACATTTTGATTTTTTTTTTCTTTTTTTTTTAAGTAGAGTTTCATATTTAATATCATAACCATTTTATATCTCCAAACATTATGGGAGCCTTTCAGCTCGTACAGTCGTACTGCTCACACTCCGTGAACAAGTACGGATTTTCCTGACCCGTCCAAGTAGACCTTTTTTAAGAAAAGAAAAAAATGACTCGTTTTGGCCCATTACACAATTGAGCAACCTGCCACCTCTAATATCAAAACCAAAAATAGTAGTTTCAATATTTATCAAGTTTAATCAGGGATTTCTAACGATTTATCAGTCATCTTCTATCTCAGGCAAGAAATATGATTTTAAATTTTGAGTAAACATGTTGTATTTATTTACATATAGCCCTTTTGGATGTCTAGAAAGCATGCTGAAATATGATAATATTCTCTCCAAAACACATAATTATGTTCCCTTTGCTAGAATGCATCTAGCTTACTTCCTCACAAATCATTTGCATCAAAAGATAGTACAGTAATAGTTTCACTGAAATACCTTAGTCTCTTCGTGGGCCCGGTGTCCAAATCTTTCCGATGATGATACCATCGGGTTGAAGGTCCAACAACAAATTTACGGTTCTTGTAAGCAGCAACAATCACTTGTACAAAGCTAGTGAATATGCTATTTTTAACTTTCCTCTTGACATAAAGCGAAGAAGCTACAAAGAACATTGCTACAGATAGTAGCATGAGAATCACTGGAACCCCAAAACCAACCTTCCAACCAGCATGATCTTGAATATAAACAATGGCCGTAAATGCAACAAGGACCGCGATAGCGCTAGAGGCATAATACCACCCAAAGAAGCTCTCTATGGCTCTCTCATTGCTTGGGATGTTTTTATTGTCAATTTGTTGTGCACCAAATGCTAACGAACATGGTCTAACACCACCAGCTCCCATTGAGATGAGCACAAAGGCAAATACCAAGAAAGCAAATTGAGGATTCGTTGGTGGTTTGCACGTTTTGATTAATTGGTTGCAAGGGTGTGGCTTAAGTTGTGGAACCATTGTTGTTAACCATAGTAGGAACATCCCCTGTAATGATACCAAATAAGTAAAACCAAATTGGAAATTCTAATCTGTGTTTATTATAATTCAACTTTTTTAAAGAATATTTCAATCAAAAAAAATTTAAGACTTTGAATATACTTTGCATACCATATTTGTTTACGGAATATATGATTATTGTTTCTTACAGAAATAAGGTTGTGTTCAAGCTTAGGCGGAGCCACATAGAGCTGAGTGGGTGCAATTGAACTCGCTAGGAATCTTATTATTATTCATAGTGTTGTTTACCTAGTATTTAGCATCATTTTATTTTTGAACCCACTTATTTCATATACAAACGTTACTAGTTTTGGTTTTCAAACTAGTTAGTATAAAGTTTAGCTTTGCACCTGTTTTCAAGCAATGTCCTACACACAACGGATAGAGGCAAAGTTTGAGCTTGGTTCTACGCCTGGCCTAAAACCAGTCCCCCACAAAGCCGTCCCAAATAGACCATATATGGTTCAACATAACTCTACCTGTCCTATTTTTGCCATGTATGTCCAAAGCCCGGACCAGAACCTATCCTGGTTAGCAGGGCTGTCCCTGAGATTTTGGGGGCCTGGGCGAAAATCGATAATAATAAGACCTTTTTAAACTAATGCTATAAAAAGTCTCCCTCTTATATAAGATATAATGCAAAATAGCCATTTAAACATTGAATATATGACTAATTTAAGATGCATTCTCACCTAATTGCTTTTCTCGTTAAGAAAAATATGTGTAAACATACACATGTATATATATCGTTAACGGGACAAATTTTGGGGCCCAAAAAACTTTTAGGCCCTGGTGCTGGTTAGTCTGACCCATCTACCTAGTTACAGCCCAAGATGGTCCAACTTTTTGCGTGGCCCAGTTACCTGCTCTTTGTTTGTTACCATCTCTATGCCAAATTGCCAATAAACATATAGTAGTTATACAATAAATTTGTTTTAAATGATCTATATATTATATTTAATACTAAAAAGTAAAGCCATGTTCTTATAATCTTATTTCATATGTGGAAAAAAAATGAACAATTTCTGACCTTTCATTATATAGAAGGCTCAAATTAATATCAACATTTATGTGTAAGAATTCTAAGAAACTTAAATACTCATTCTATATTGCTTGGTATTATTACAATCTTTGTTTTGTTAAATTTACATTTAATTAAGAGATGTGATATATGGACCTAACTATAAACACTTAAATATATAAGAGCAAATTCCAGAATAAACCTCACGAGTTTTTAGACTTTGTTTTTTTATTACTAAAATTTTGAGATTATAAAACTGTTTTCTAGTAAATTAAATTCTGTTTTGGATGAATAGGTTTCCGAACTTGATGGAATGTCCTAAAAAATTATTAAGATAAATGATTCACATCTTAACTTTTCTTCCCACTCGACCTCATAACTATATGATCACGAAAAATAGTGAAACAAAGGGTGTAGATAATGAGAGAGATTCAGTGTACATATATCTATATTTTCCAAATGATGTTCCAAACCGGCCCACACAAGGCCCCGGCCAGTAACGGAACTTGAGCATTATTATTGGGAAGGCCAGCAGAATCAATAGCATAAACATATAAGAAAAAACATCGATATAGCTCTAATATATGATAAAACAAAAATAAATAAACACTATTGCAAAATAAATAAACAAAATTTTTTGAAACTTAAAACTCCAAATAACATGTTACAAAAGTGCATTATGTTTTTAAAAGCTACAGTACTTGATTAAACCATGAGAAGCAAGTTTAAACGTACTTTAGACATTTACCCTATATATTAAATAAGAAATGATTATGAGGCTTAAAGATATGACTAATTTATGTCTAAAATTGCATGACATCATTTTGTTGGTCGCAGCTAAGGTACTCATTTCTTCACAAACTAACAAGAAAAAAGTGACACACAAGTTTAAGAATAAAATGAGTCATGTATTTAGGTCTCACAATCATGTCTTATATCTAATTCTTTTTCTGGATAGATCAAATTAAAATAAAGCATGCAAGATTAAAGTTCAACTACAAGAGAGCAAATTAGTTAACAGCTAATATTACCATGAGAGAAAAGATAGAGCCCAAGCCAATGGTAAGGAAGCCACCCAAATATGAGTCAGATAGAAATGCACCTAAAACTGGTGCAAAATTTGTAGCTGCTGTCCAAAGGAAAATAATGTTTGTGCCTTTAGCTACATCAAATTTGTAGTCACTCATCAAATACACTATCATATTTGGCACCAACCCATAGCTTGCCACCTTCTCAAATGCCTCATTTGCTGCAAAATAAACAAATAAATAAATCAAGATTCAAGAATCCTATGTGATATAAATGAAAATTTTATGATCAGAAGATAATGCATGTTGTAACATTGTGATAGTTATTTGTATAGTTAAAAACTTTATGATTCAAGAATGCAAGATACCTACCTATGATGAAAGGCATTGTGACCAGGCCACCTTTCTTTCTTGTTGAGAGTTGTGTTTGGTGACTATTCATTTCCTCCCTCATTTTCATTTCTCACTCTTGTTTTCTCCTCTTACACCCACAAGATGATCTTTATGGGTTCTCTCTTTATATAGTGCTCAACTGCTCATAGAGTCATAGTAAATAACTAAATATTGACATAAAAAAATACATAGTTTTAAAATAAAATCCTGACATTATGTTATCAATAAATATACTTTTACCTTTATATATAGTTTTGGTTACTTGAAATTTAAATTTATGACATATCAAAATAAAATTAAAAGTTGTAATATAGATGTAAAACTATCTAATTACCTATATATCAATTTTTGAAGAAAAACTTGAATTAATAGTGAATTGGTGGTATAATAGTATTTTTACTTTAGATATCTATCTACCTGTAAATCAATTATTGAAGAAAAACTTGAATGAATAGTAGAATGGAGTATAATAGTATTTTTACTTTAGAGCATGGGGTAACGTGACCTTAGGTTAAAACTTAACGCATTGTCACGTCAGCGTCATATCAGCTTTTACCTTTTAACCTTAACTTTTGACTTTCCACCCCGGTAGCATAACTCACCTATAACTCACCTTAACTCACTTCCACCTCAATTAGTATTTTCAATTTCAACCCCGTTAGAGGGGGTGGGATGAAAATTTTTTTTTTTTTTTTTTTAGCCAACTTCCACCTTAACACACGTTAAGCTTTTAACGCACCACACTTAGCCTTCTCTTGCCTTTCATGCCCGGTAAGGTAACTCGCCTCCTTTTTGTTGCTGAGTTAAGATTTAACCCAGGGGAAGGTTACCTTACCCCCTGCTCTTAGATATTTTGATCATTTTTGGCCATCAATTACTAATTTTACTTATCATACTATCTTATAATGCACAAAGACCTAATAAAATTAGAAACTCTTAAGATTCAATAGTTTGCATATAATTAAAACACAATTAATGTGGTCAAGATATTTAATATAGTCAATTAATTAACTAGTTAATAAATACAATTAATGCAGTTATTAAAACACCCATAACATAAAAAATACAAATTATCAAACATATTGTACAACCAACTCAAACACAATTGTTAAATATCACTAATATAAATAATAAAGCACATTTTACAAATATTCAAGTCTGAAGGGGCAATGGGCCAAAAGGGCTCGAGCCCGAACGGGCACGGGCCAAACGGGCTTGAGCCTGAACCGGCACGGGCCAAACGGACTAGCCCGAACGGGCACGGGATAAACGAAATTCTTGATACACGTAAATTTAAATTGTCAAAAAGAACATAATAAACTAAAATTCATAATTCACCGAAAATTTTTATTTCAGGGTATCCACCGCTGCAACGTGGGTACCCTGCTAGTAATATTATAAGAAAGAAACCCTCCTAAATTCATAATTTATGCATACTTGACCCAGATTTTGAACACACTAACATCTACAAGAATCTACCTATATGTCAATTCTTGAATGAATAGTGAAATGGGAGTATAATAGTATTTTTACTTTAGATATTTCGATAATTTTTTGCCATCACATACTAATTTACTTTAGAGCACTGATTGAGAGAGCTAAATTATATGCCTATTGTCTCGTATTATCCTGATGGCTGCAGTTATGAGATCCACTTTTTCACAAACTATCAGAATCATGACACACATATTTAAGCATATCTTTAGGCACATAATTAGGCTTCATGATCATTTTCCTTTACTTTATACTACTATAAGAAAGAAACCCTAAAATCACAATTTATGCATGCTTGACCCAGATTTTAAACACACTAACATCCACAAAAATATGATCAAAATGTATGAAAGTACGAGACCTTAAATAGGAATAGAATTCTAGCGCAACGCATGGTTATTATCAACCTAGTTAAGTTTCATTTAATAACCGAACATAGTATGTCAATCCTCATTTTATTCACATGTTTTCTTGTTTATAGATAATGAAATACTTTAATAGTAAATAAAAAAAATTAGTTTTTTTTTTTTTTTCATATATCTTTTTTCTAACTATAGAAGAAAATTTTTAACTAGCGTATTTTAAAGAGTGTTAAATATTATGAAAATTATACTTGAAAAATACTTAACATTTTTTTATTTGTAGGTTTAATTATTACTTTCTTCCAAATTTCCTTTGTCTGGGAAATCACGTACATTACAATGTAGGCAATTCACTACATTTCCTTTGAAAAAAGTTTTAAAAATGTACAGTTCAGTCCCTGCGGTAAGTCTTTGATACAAGATTTTCTCCTGTCCCTACCCTTTTTTTCAAAGGAAATGTAGGGAATTGCCTACATTGTAATGTAGGTATGATTTTCCCATTTCGTTTTCTCAATCTTCAAACTCGTAAAAGCATAAAAATAGATCATGGTGAACTCATGGTGGAAAGGTGTTGCTCGTGGTTACTATTGCGGTGTGTCAGTGGTGAGGTTGTGGTGTGGAATTTGAGCTTCTTCACCTCTTCATTTATTTTTTTTTCTTTATAAAATGGTATGCGAGTACGTATGAGGTGTATATTGTAGCGAAAAAACTGATTAGCAGTGATGATAAAATCATTACAGGAAAAAGCTGTGAGATAGTAGTAAAAATGGAAAGTTTAGACACACTATAACGGCACTAGTACGTGATAGACAAAAATTGCATTCGCCATTGCAATTACACTAGTTAGAGCATCCACTACGATAAACCTTTTACAAATGTTTATACATTAATACATCAATAAATTTTAGACCTTTTGATTTTATAAACCTACATTCACTATAGTATAAACCTTTGAAAGTTCATAAAATGTCTTTTTTAACAAATGCAATAAATGTATTTGTTGGGTTCCTTCAGTACCCAAGTCTCACTGAACTGAATTTGAACACAAACTACGCTAAGTGTTGGATAACCTTGAACGCTTCAGGTCACTGAGTGAATAGTCATTCAGTGAGTCACCTTCAGGATACTAAGGACGAGTCTAAGAAGAAAGTCTCTCCACTCAATGAGGCGGTCAATCAGTGAGTGGCACCCTAGCCAAAGAAGAAGGTGATGGGTTCAGTGAGTGATGACAATATCTCACTGAACCCCAAGACTCCTCAACAACTAAAGAAAGGTGATTTAATGACTGAAGAGTAATGGCCTAAGGACTGTAGATTAGGCGGGATGAAGCGGGAAAGTTTTGAAAAGCTAAGGCAGGGTCCTTATCACCTGAAGTCAAACTTTCCCTGAAAGGCAAAATGTCAGAGACAGTGTCATCACTGTT
>LBNU01033038.1:22883-39837 GCA_014162995.1 Artemisia annua
AACGGTTCCTAACAGTTTATAAATATTTTTGGCGCCAAAATTCGTTAAGGGTCAAGATTGAATTTGGAGCATCCAACGGTTGAAAAGGCAAGTGGGAAAGGTTCAGGAAGGGTCAAAAACCCTAAAGGTCCCCTATAAGAAGAAAAAGGATGCACTGTGGAGAGTTAGTTAATATAATTTAGAATTCTTAGTGTCGAATTAAGTGATTTTCTATTTTCAGTATATGTTTTAGTTTTCAAGTGTTAAATTTAGCTTACTTATTGTATTATGAACCTTTTTCAGTGATCAATCTTAAAAGTTTGGTGTGAATTCAGTTTAGTGCAATTTCAAGTCTTAAATCTCAATTTTCTAATATGTTGTTGTAGTGGATAATATGGACTGAGTTAGAACACTTAAGCTCCCAGATAGCTTATTATAGCTATTAGAAACCTTAAAAGGGTACTCGTACCATTTTAGGGTGGAATCATAATATTGTTGATGTTATGGTCTTTCACCAAGATGATCAAGCTATTCATGTGCGGTTATGGCTTAAAAAGGAGAGAAGGGAAGTTTTTTGCTCTTTCATTTATGCTCATAATGATCATCGACATCGGCGTAGTCTTTGGGACAGTTTAACGAAACACAAGCTGTTTATTCAAGATCGCCCTTGGTGTTTGCTTGGTGATTTTAACGCTACTTTATCCTTGGAAGAGTCTACTGCTAGCTCGTCTCGTACGAATGTTGCCATGAACGAATTCAAGAGCTGTGTCAACGAGATTGAAGTTGCTGATGTGAATCGATCCGGTCTTCATTTTACTTGGACTCAAAAACCAAGAGGAAATGATGGTATCCTTAAAAAATTGGATCGTGTTATGGCGAATTTGGGTTTTACTTCAATGTTTGTTGGGTCTCATGCAGTTTTTAAACCGTATCGCAATTCTGACCATGCTCCAGTTGTTTTATGCATTCCTACGATTACTAAGGAGAAGCCTAAACCATTTAAATTCTTTAATGTTTTAACTAAACATGATAGATTTTTGAATGTGGTTCAGGAGGCTTGGAATAATAATCACAGTGGCTTCTTTATGTATAATGTTGTTAAAAAGCTCAAGTCTTTGAAGAAACCATTAAGGAAGCTTCTGATTGAAAAAGGAAATTTGCACTCGAATGTGATTCGGATTCGAGGTGTGCTGGACCAGACTCAAATGCTCCTGGACCAGGATCCGTTTAATCAGTCTTTACGTGATCAAGAAGCGTTATATGTGGCTGAGTTCAATGAAGCTGTTTTGATGGAAGAAAGGTTTTTGAAACAAAAGGCGAAAATTACATGGCTTAAAGAAGGTGACTCAAATACTTCTTTTTTCCATAAGACAGTTAAAAGTCGTGTTTCTCGTAGTCGTATTGATGCGGTTACGGATAGTACGGGTGCCATTCTAATTAATGATGATGTATCCGAAGCGTTTGTCGCTCATTATGAACAATTTCTGGGTCTTGATGATGGGCCTAGTGAGTTTAATGAGGATGGTTTATTTATAAACTGTCTAGATGATCAGGTGGCTTCGCATATGGTTCGTACGGTTATGGAACGTGAAATTAAAGAAGCTATGTTCTCTATGGGTGACGATAAATCTCCGGGTCCCGATGGTTTCTCTGCTGCCTTTTTTAAGGAGTCGTGGAGTATTGTAGGAGGTGATATTATTAAAGCTGTTCAGGAATTCTTCATGAATGGTAAGTTATTGAAAGAGCTAAATCATACCATCATTGCTCTTATTCCTAAAGTCACTTCTCCTTCTAGGATTAATGATTATAGACCTATCTCGTGTTGCAATGTGTTATTCAAATGCATTAGTAAGATTATTGCTAATAGGATGAAGGATTGTTTGAAGAAGCTTGTTGATATTAATCAATCGGCTTTTGTTCCGGATCGTAGTATTACGGATAACATTTTATTGACCCAAGAGCTTATGCATAATTATCATTTGGATAGGGGTGCTCCTAGGTGTGCTTTTAAAGTTGATATCCAAAAAGCATACGATACTGTGGATTGGAAGTTTCTTCGTATGATTCTTATTNAAATAGCGATTTTATTAGCTCACTAAGGTGCACACCACTCACTTCTATGATATAACAAAAATTGAAACTAATCTCCATCATTCCTCTTTCATGACCAAAAGCACCGTATGCTCTTTATAAAAACAAAAATTAACAAAACAATCGGATGGAAAGTAAAATGTACACAGGTTTGAAGGAGCAAAATATAGTAGGGAGATTTACTGTCATACTTTTTATTTTAATGGACATATGAAAAGAATATTGGATTAAAAGATTTGCAGGTTGTTGAAGATAAAACAAAAGCGAACACTCTAATAAAAAGCTATACTTTAAAGGAGTTAAGAAAGTGATCATAGCGGTTTGACTCATCATCGGTCCAACAGAAGGAGATACGAGGTGTGCTGGACCAGACTCAAACGCTCCTGGACCAGGACCCGTTTAATTAGTCTTTACGTGATGAAGAAGCGTTATATGTGGCTGAGTTCAATGAAGCTGTTTTGATGGAAGAAAGGTTTTTGAAACAAAAGGCGAAAATTACATGGCTTAAAGAAGGTGACTCAAATACTTCTTTTTTCCATAAGACAGTTAAAAGTCGTGTTTCTCGTAGTCGTATTGATGCGGTTACGGATAGTACGGGTGCCATTCTAATTAATGAAGATGTATCCAAAGCGTTTGTCGCTCATTATGAACAATTTCTGGGTCTTGATGATGGGCCTAGTGAGTTTAATGAGGATGGTTTATTTATAAACTGTCTAGATGATCAGGTGGCTTCGCATATGGTTCGTACGGTTACGGAACGTGAAATTAAAGAAGCTATGTTCTCTATGGGTGACGATAAATCTCAGGGTCCCGATGGTTTCTCTGCTGCCTTTTTTAAGGAGTCGTGGAGTATTGTAGGAGGTGATATTATTAAAGTTGTTCAGGAATTCTTCATGAATGGTAAGTTATTGAAAGAGCTAAATCATACCATCATTGCTCTTATTCCTAAAGTCACTTCTCCTTCTAGGATTAATGATTATAGACCTATCTCGTGTTGCAATGTGTTATTCAAATGCATTAGTAAGATTATTGCTAATAGGATGAAGGATTGTTTGAAGAAGCTTGTTGATATTAATCAATCGGCTTTTGTTCCGGATCGTAGTATTACGGATAACATTTTATTGACCCAAGAGCTTATGCATAATTATCATTTGGATAGGGGTGCTCCTAGGTGTGCTTTTAAAGTTGATATCCAAAAAGCATACGATACTGTGGATTGGAAGTTTCTTCGTATGATTCTTATTGGTTATGGTTTTCATGACCGTATGATTAAGTGGATTATGGAGTGTGTTACAACAACATCCTTCTCTATTTGCATAAATGGGAATTTACATGGTTTCTTTCGTGGTAAGAGGGGTCTTCGTCAAGGTGACCCTCTTTCTCCATATTTGTTTACGCTTGTGATGGAAATTCTTACTCGTATGTTGAAGAGGAAGGTGATGGAATCGGATCAATTCTCTTATCATCGGTTTTGTGATAAATTGGAGCTTATTAATTTATGTTTTGCGGATGATCTTTTCCTTTTCGCATATGGTAATGTTGGTTCTGCTCGTGTTATTCAAGAGAGTCTAGATGAATTTAAAAAGGCTTCGGGGTTGGTCCCTAGTCTCCCGAAAAGCACAGCTTATTTCTGTAATGTGTTAAATCACGTTAAGATTTCTATTCTCAATGTTCTTCCGTTTGAGGAAGGACGGTTGCCGGTGAAATACCTTGGGGTCCCGTTAATATCTTCGCGTCTGCTGATTAAGGATTGCAATGAGCTGGTGGAAAAAATCCAAAATCGTGTCCTTGATTGGAAGAATAAATCGTTGTCTATTGCAGGTAGATTTCAGCTCATTCGGTCAGTGATTGGCTCTATGAACGTTTTTTGGGCTTCGGTGTTTATGCTTCCAACTAAAGTTCTACATGATATTGAACAAATCATGAGGAACTTTCTATGGTGTCCCGGTGAATCCAATAGAGGTAAGTCGAAGGTTGCTTGGGAAGAGGTGTGTCTTCCTAAAGATGAAGGCGGTCTTGGAATTAGACGTTTATCTCATTTTAATACGGCCCTAATGGTGAGTCACATCTGGAAATTACTTTCTAATAAGGACTCCATTTGGGTTAGATGGACTCATTCACATAAGCTTCATGCTCGGAACTTTTGGGATGTGCCTATTTCTGGGAATATGTCTAATGGTTGGCGTCACATGTTACGTTTGCGATCTACTATTCGTGATTTTATGTGGCATAAGATTGGAAATGGTTCTACTGTTTCGGTGTGGTTTGATAAGTGGTGTGAAATTGGGCCGTTATCTAATATTATCTCTTATAGAGATATTTATCGGTCAGGTTTAAACCTTCAATCGAAGGTGGCAGATTTGATTCATGAAGGAGCGTTGGTTTGGCCTACGTATCTTAGTGATAAGTACTCGGTCTTATCTTCTTGTTCGTCCTCGGTTAATAATGATCAAGATTGTTTGGTTTGGCGCCTTATTGATGGTTCTTTGAAGCCGTTCTCGGTGAGCCAGGTTTGGAGTTCGATTCGGCCGAGAGATAACAAAGTGATTTGGTATAATATGGTGTGGTTCCCTAATAACATACCTCGCCATGCGTTTAATCTTTGGCTTATTATTAAGCGTAAGCTTAAAACGCAGGACCGTATCTGTTGGTGGGATGTGGATAGTAACCTTGGATCTACATGCTCGCTATGTGATCTAATTCCGGATACTCATGATCATCTATTTTTTGATTGTTCATTTGCTGATTCGTTTGGTCTCATATGAAGTCGTTGGCTGGTCTTGCTAACCTTCCTCATAATGTCTACTCTATTGTTGATCAGCTTGGTTCTAGTGCTAATCGAAGGTCAACTCAAATTGTTGTGGCTAAATTGGTGCTTGCGGCTTCTACGTACTTTATATGGCAAGAGCGTAATTGGCGTTTATTCAAGAAGTCTAAAAGGACTGTTAATCAAGTCATTGAAGGTATTTACACGACTGTTCGGCTTAAGCTTCTCTCCTGTTGTTTTAAACGCTCTAAGGAGGCAGAAGGCTATGCGCGATTATGGGATCTTCCTAACTCGGTGTTTAAATGAGTAGCTTTTCTATTTGTTTATGCACCATTAGATGGTTTTTTCCTATTGGTGCTATTGGTTATGTAGTTATGATGTAATCGAATGGCATGTCATTCGTTATGTCTGTTCAAGCTTTTGAGCTTGAGGTTAATGTGTCACTCAGTCACATTCCATTGTACTTATCGGATTTTGGGTGATTAATATATTTTACCAGGGATGTTTCCCTTTTACCCAAAAAAAAATAGGAAGTGTAAGGGCTTGTAAATTGTCATCCAGTAAAGATAAAATCAAATGTCGAAATGCTCTTAATGAGGCCAAAAACAAAAAGAAAGCAAAACAAGATCATTATGATGCTTTAAGAGCGGAAGTGAATATTAGTAACGATGAAACGATCGACCTTGATGAAATGGAAGATAGTTTTGGAATCTTGAAACCACCTAAGTCTTTTGGTCCTATTGATAGATTTGCAAAATCCGTCGATAAAGGCACGAGAAAACAAGCTAATCTTCTAATGTTATAAGAAAAGAAAAAATGAATGCCTACAAAGAATATATTTGTACGTGGGCTTATGAATGTGCGATCCCGTTTCATGTTTACGAAAAGGATAGCTCTGTAAAGGTCTGCAAGTGGTTGGTCAATTTGGACCTAATGGTCCACCTTCTACTAGATATGAGATGGGGATACTTTTCTAAAAAGAGAGGCTGAAAGCACAAAAAGCTTGATGACAAAATACGAAGAAGAATGGGAAAAAATTGGATGCTCAATTATGACGGATGCAAAAAGAAGAAGCATCATGAATTTGTGGGTGAATTCAAAGTTAGGTACCGTTTTTATTGGTGCTAAAGATTGTTTAGATCAAGCTCACACAAGCGATCACATATTTGAGTATATAGATAGATGCACTGAAGATGTTGGTCCCGAAAGTGTCGTTCTGTTGTGACCGATAATGCCTTTAATAATATGGGAGCGGCAAAGTTGTTGCATGAGAAAAGACCAAAAATCTTTTGGACATCGTGTGCGACTCATACAATTAATCTTATGCTCGAAGGTAATAATTATTTTTACTTTTGTTATATTTATACTTGTTTTTATTTTTCCATAACAGTAGTATACTAGGAAATGGCATTACAATGGGTATACTACTACATTGATCTTAACAGAAAAGTAGAAAACTACTACATTATTTGATGCGTGGTTTTGCAACCTTGCAAAAGGTTTTTCTTCTCAAGGGATCTTGAGAAGCTTGCAATCCCCACCAGGCAGTGTACCTGACCGATGTAGTATAGTGAGTGGCAAGTACCGGGGGATTGATCGTTCTCTAGAGGAATAGTGTCGTTAGGATTGAAACTAATCTAATTAGGTCTAGAGGTGAGGGATGATTATTTTCGTATTTTTATATTTTATGGAAAGCAAGTAAAATATCTCGGGTATTGAAAGAGTGGGTGGAATTAGTTGCTAATCAACTAACCCAAATAACTACAAATGCAATAAAAATAAAATAACAAGAAAATAAATGTTGGGAACTTCTTATGGAGAAAACGTGTTTACTTAGATTTCCTTACTCCTTAGTTATCTTTTATTGATTAATTGGTTTTGTCACAATTGCATGGGTGAAGGGTTGCATTCCTTAATACCATTCGTGGGGCCGTGTACGATCTTCCCCAACTCTATAAGCTTCTATCTCTTCCTATGACGACACGTTTAGTATCCTATCATGGCCTCTTTAATAGTCACATATGCATTTAATACAACCAATAAAACCGTAGTACACATCCGATTACATTTCTTAAGACTTTCAAGCAAGTTACCGTATAGGAGGTTAGCCAGTTCTTAAGCCTAACGCTAAAATCAATCACCCACAACAATTAATGACAAACCAACAACCAATAATCAATAACTAAGTTTCATTAGATCTAAGCAAACATAAATAAACCTAAGCTAGCATGTTAAAAGGAAGAAAAGCATACAATGTAATCAAACAACACATAAACATATTGAATGATTAAAGGATAACTTATCTTCAATTAAACATGGAAGAAAGTAGAGGTTTGAAACCCTTACAAAAGCTGTAAAATCGTCTAGGGTTTTGTGCCACAAGTTCTCTCCAAAAGGGTTCTCTTTTTATGAATGAAAAATCGAAAATATATATATAATTTACAATCTGACGTCGTCACCTTTTGGGTCGTGACGCCGTCTTGGGGTTTCTTGATTGCCTAAATCCACTCTTGACGCCGTCTGGTATAAATATGTTCTGGGCCGTCTCTCTTTGCAATAACACGTGACGGCCTTGGAAAATTATAACATGACGCCGTCACGTGTAAACCACCAAAAATCTTTCTGGCGCGTCAAGTGTAAAATAGATATCCACCTCTTGATCAACAAGTGACGGCGTCATCTTGTGAAACTTGACGCCGTCAGGTACTGTTTCGAGCTTGAATTCTTGACTTTTTCGTTTTCTTCACTTTTTGCTCCAAAAAACGTCAAAAATGCTTCCTTTTCTNATACTAGTAATATGTCCTTTATATCCCAAAATCATTCCCAAGACTACTACTAGTGTACAAACTCGATATTCAACGATGAGATTATGCAAGGAAATAGCGTAACTCAGTGATAGGTATGGTGCGTGCATAAGCATGTGGAAATGCTTATAGTGAACAGCTAAAGAAATAGACTTCTCAAAAGTACCTAAATTGACAAAAGAAACGATTTAAGGTAATAATTGATCATATTATCACGACTTAGGGCTTAAATGACCCCTTAAAAGCGTAACAAATTTCTCCTTATCATTATTCTTAAAAGAAAAGTAGAAAACTACTATGTTGATCTTAACAGTGGGTATACTAGGAAATGGCATTGCAGTAACATCTTTTTAAAAATTTGTTCTAAAACTCATTACAGTAACAGTGTTTTTAAAAGTGGCATTACTGTAACATTGTTTTTAGTGTTATTTTGTAAGTTTTATGCTCGTGTTTATAAATTTATTTCTTTTTGAAGCTATTGGTGGGCTACCGAGGTACAAGAAAACACTTGATCAAGTGAAAACGCTAACGGTGTTTATTTATGCTCTCCACAAGAGATTGGCTTTGATGAGGTAATTCACTAAGAAAAGAGATATAGTGAGACTGGGAGTTACAAGATTTGATTCCGGATTTCTCACTTTACAAAGTTGAACGAAAAAAAGTCTGAACTAAGAACTATGTTTTGTAGTGAAGAGTCGGAGAAGCGTAAATTCTCAAAAACGGTTAAAGGAAAAACCGTTTATGCATTGGTGCTAAATGCCGCATTTTGGACCGGTGTAACAACATGCTTGAAAGTTTTTGCAGCATTAGTTAAAGTTCTTCATATGATTGATGCATATTGGAAGCCTTCCATGGGTTTTATATATGGTGAGCTAAGAAAGGCAACACAAGAAATAAAAGGTGCGTTGAACGATAATGAAAATGCACACAAGCCCATTTTGGATATCATTGCAAAAAAATCATCAAATGCGCTTGACACGTGCCTACATATGGCGGCCTACATTTTAAACCCTTTTTATTATTATCATAGTGGCCGAACTAGATGTAGAAGCTAATGATTCGATTGTTGAGATTCTTGGTGTTTTATTTCCCGGAGATTATGAGCTTCAAGACCATATCAATATGGTTGAATTGCCAATGTACATGAATAAGCTTGAAAATTTTGACCAACCGATCTCGATTAAAGCATGTGCGGTGAACAATGAGAAGTTTGATCGGGTAATGCAAACTTTAATCAATTTAAAATTTAGATTTATCAATATATTAGTATGTTTATTTTCGAATTATAGCAAATTGGTGGGATAGTTATGGTGGCTCGGCTCCTAATTTGAAAAGGATTGCTATAAGGACACTTTCTTTAACCACTAGTTCATCGGGATGTGAAAGAATTTGGAGCATATTTGAAGGGGTTAGTAACTTCACATCTTAAGTAATTTAACAAATATATATAATATATTCATTTATTTACTTAAATATATTATTACTTGATTTGAACTTCGTAGGTTCATACGAAAAAAAGAAATAGACTAGAGGTAGCTAAAATGAACAATCTTGTTTATGTTCAAGCTAATGCAAATTTAATGGAAAGTAACAAGAGAAAGGCAAGAAATCATGAACTACTTCTAGGAGAAGATGCAAGTGAGGCACAAGCATGGATCGTTGATGGCGATGATGCACATTGGGAGGCGGTTAGTGATGCCTTGGGTATCTAAGATGAATTAAGGCCTCGGACAAGTGCTAGAAGGAAAGAAAGATAACTTTTTGATGATGATTTCGTGTCAGGAAGTGAGGAGGAAGTAGATGAGGAGGTTGAATGCGAGTCGGGTGATGCTCAAATCATGGAACAATATGGGCAAGATGATCATTGAGCATGAGTCTAATATTTATATTTGAAGTATTTGAAGTAATATGTTAACGTTTGAAGTTTTAACTACTTGAATTGTTATGTTTATGTGTCTATTTTGCAACTTCAAACCATATGAAGTTTGAACTATTTGAATTTGAAGTATTTAGTTATGTTACATATATTATTTATAATATTTATATATAAAAATTCCAATCCGCCTAGGCGAATTCCGCCTCGAAGGTGGTCGATCGCCCGACTAGCGCCTAGCGAGTTTTGCAACAATTAGTTAAAACTGTTAAGTGTTTTTCATGATTTAATAATTAAAACATAACTAATATTTTTAATTATTATTAATTTAATCTCATACGTAACGCGTGCTATCCCATAGGCTCGAGTTTGAACCGGACATACGACTATTAAATATGTACACAAAACTTACAGCTTCATTGTAAGGTAACGACAACATTTCATCTCCCTTAAATTAATGCATTTAATCAAGTTTAGCATCATGCCTTTGCTTACCTAAAACTCAACTTCAGTAGTATAGCAGATTATTAAGACACCACATTTAATTTCAGGACTAAATCTTTATATATACGAGGCGTTTAGACCCGTGCGATGCACATGGTCTGTATCTAATTGTTCATTGCGTAATGTTTGTGTAAACTATTGAAGTGTAAGTAAGATGGTGCATCTAATTGAGATGTGTTGCGTAATGTGTAGCGAAATAGTTATAAAATAAGTTGAGTTAAATGAAGCTTAAACGCATACGGCTCTATCAAAATAAGGTTTAACAAAAATTTGGCATTCTATAAAAACTGACAGGAAAAACAAGAATAATTATGTAATTTCTTAAATTGTGAGTTCATTACTTAATGCTTACTTTCGAGGGGGGGGGGGGAGGAGGGTACTCGAGTGAATCGAGGAAGTTTGTTTAAGTAAACTATTGTTAACAAAATTGAGCTAATTTATATAAGTTTCATATGCACACAATTAGTATAAAATTGTTTGTTACGTAATGTTCAGCGTAAATCCTTGAAGTATAGATGTAATTGTGCATTTCATTGAAACGTGTGTCGCAATTCTTAGCAAAATAGTTTTAATGCTTACTTTCGATCGGAGGTACTCGAGTGAATCTACAAAAGGTTATGTAAGTAAAGTATTCATATAAATAATAATTCTTTGCCGCATCTAATATCCAGACTTTTTATGTATTACAAATATAAATATAAACTACACTAATTTTTTAGCGACTCCGGTTACCGGTTGAAACCGTTGGTATGGTCCATTACAACCATAAATTTTTTGGATATGCTATTCATTTTAATTGGTTGTTCACTTTTCAAAACCAAATCCCGGCCCATTACAACCATAAAATATTCGGATATAGGCCCATCTCCAAGTCCAGTGATATAAAGTAACTCTTAACCCTAAAAGTACTCATAACCCTAACATCACTCATACATTCGCAGTCACATATTTTTCCAACCTTATCTCTCCATGGGATAAAAAACGCATCACCCATATCTACATCAAACCATCTCAAACTCAAAATACACCAACATGAGTTATCAAAATACTAACTCAGTTCATAACGTAGTTTCTTTTCACAACTATTGGCTTCTAGATCTTGAAAAGGTCTCGGGTAGGTACTCGTTATGTTTTTATGTTTTTACTAAATGAAACTTGATGCGGTCGCAATGTGTCGTTGCGGTTTAGCAGTATTAATGCTTACTCAAGTTTTAAATTTATATTTAGCCGACTTATCAATAACACACACACCTAACGAGTAGTGTACTCGGTCATTATAAATATAATGGTAAGTAGAGTATCGATCACTAAGAGTGGAACGTATCTAGTTATCCTAATCAGTATTTTAATATCCTAAGTTAGTTTTACAGCCTAATCTAACAAAAGGGGGTTCAGCCTGAGAGACTGGCACAGTTTGGTTTTATTAAACAGTAAATTAAACTAATGAGCACGAATCAGCGAATAGCAAACACGTACACAAATAGATAGTTAGAAGCAGAAGAAGGCCTGTCCTGATAGTTAAGTAGCTTGTCACTTGTTTTATTGCTAGTTCTATATGAAGCGTATATAATTAAACCTGTCTCGTTGGATCGCATTATATCGGCGAGTAAACCCTTAATGATTACTTATGATATCCTATTTATCTAAAGACATCAGCTAAATAAGCGAGGAACAGGTATGGTAGCCCAGAAGACTCAGCTAAACACAGAGGTAATCAATGCACTAATATAAGTCACCAAAGACATCATCATATAGACTTTAATTGATGGGAAAGCAATATTAAGGGTTGCGGTTTGGTGGCCGATGTCAGCCCATCAATCCTGATGAATTAAAGCGTACTATTACAATAAAACAAAACTACTTAATGAATTAAATACATCCAGGACCTTCTTACAGCTCTAATATATTCGATTTGGGTGTGTCTTGTGATGCTTCTTCGACTGAGTTCGTCTCATTAGGGTTATGTTACACACAAAATTCGTCTAGGTCTTAGGGTATTTATAGTTTATGTCAGAGGGTACGATGCGGCGCATGTCATAAGTAGATGCGGCGCATGTACTTAACTTTGTGTGGGGTCCAAGATTAATATATTCTAGAATATTCGTACACCGTATTCAGATGCAGCGTAACTTGATTTTTTATGTGGCGCATGTCCTTCAGTGTCTTGGATTGTATCTGGTGAAGTCTTGATAGTGATACGCCGTATGTCAGAAGTATAATGCGGCGTATCTGGAGTAGAACAAACTTAATCTTCTTCGTTGACCAAAGTTTCATAAGCGGCGCATGGTAGAATTCCATGCGGCGCATTCTTCAAAGTCAGGCAATGGTCTTCGAATTCATCTAAGTATGATATTGCGGCGTATCTGTTGATAGAGATACGGCGCATCTTCTGGATTTCAGTGTTCTTTTGACATCTTGCTTGTCTTGCTCCAAAATTCATCCAAAATCGCCAAGTTTCACCAATTGCTTGTTTTTACCTGAGAATTACTNTTGTTACTCGAATCTGGCTAACTCGCTAAAACAGATTGCTACTCAATAAGTATGTTACTCGATAAATGTCTAACTCACTAGAACCTTTCCTTACTCGAAATACTTCCTTACTCGGTAACAAGAGTCCAACGAAGTATAGATTCCCTTAGGAGTAGTCTATTATAAATCCATACTAGATAAACTATAAGGAACGTTTAGCTTACTCGCTAAAACAGGCTAACTCGCCAAAAGAACAAAATTTCTTACTCGGTACAGCTTACTCGGTAGATTCTGCTTGCTCGGTTCCTAACTCGAAATAGTAGAGTGCTTACTCGATGAAGTACAAACCTAACTCGAAAAAGTACACCTCTAACTCGCTGGAACAGTAAAGAACTAGGAATTAACCTACTTTTTCACCCAAATCTAACCTAAAACAACCTAAATTATCCCTTGGCGATTGATACCACTTGTTAGGTCACCATTTTATAACATAAACACCATATAAATCTAGAGAGAGAAAGTAAGTAGAGAGAGAGAGTGTGGAAGGAACTCTTATGAAATGAAAATGAACTTGATATTACTATGAGAACCAACACCCTCCTTTGAGGGTTTACAAGAGTATTTATAGTGCTAGTCTAGGGCTTCACATATCTTTCACTATGTTACATATCTAGCCCTTAGACTTTGACAAAACATAAATAACTTAACTAAATTAACATGAAACATATTGAAATGAAATATAAATTGTAAACTAAAGCAACCTATTACAAAACTCAATGACCGACACTTGACTTAAATAAAATACGATCCTAACAGGTTCGGATATAGGTGAAATAATATCAATTTCAGATGAACGAGTACGCATCCAAAATCAAATAAAGAGCGAAATTTAAATCAAGTGAGACAAATTTTGTTTTCTGAGACAGTGAGTACGGCGTACACAGAGATGTGTGTGACGTACTTGTGCTAGAGTGACAAGGTCGACGTACTGAGGATTAAGTACAGCGGTCTTAGTGTTTCCGAGATGATTGTTTTGAAAGACAGAAGTTTCTATCGATCAAGAGGTGATTCTTTTTGGTTTCTCTGATTCGATTTGAAAGTTTGTGAGGCTTTAGGAAAAACATCACGGATTTAAGTGAGTGTGTCGTACTTGGTGACAAGAACGGCGATGTTGTGTGTTCTGAGAATAAGTGCGGCGCACAAGAGTGATTGTGCGATGGTCTTTCTGCAACAGTTGTCACTGAAATGTGCAGAGTGCTCTTTTGAAAGGGAAACAAGGTTTTGTTTGGCTAAATTCACTTTTGAAAATGCCTATGGAACAGATTTAACTCCCCGACAGCGGCGCCAAAAACATTGATGTGTAAGGAAAGCTTTAAATTTATAATACTAGTTTTACCGATTTTAATAGATCAAACACACAGTAAAGTATAACCCACGTATGTATTATAAGACTTTAGGCAAGACAAGGTCGTATCCACAGGGACTTAGTTGGTTCGATTTAAGTAAGAAATGATTAGTAAACAAAACAATAATTCAACAAGTAGTAATTTAGTGTAATATGGAAAATTCAAATGATAAAACAAATGATTGCTTGGATAGCTTATATGATTCAGTGACAATGCTTATGCTAGATCTTAGTTTGATAATAGATGTGGTGCACAACTTATAACTTAGCCATTTTTGTCAAAAGAGCAATTTCATAAATTGTTAGGTTCAATTCAAGATTCATGTTTATCCACCAAGAGATTTCTCTCTAGATAGTATTGTATTTCAAGCAGTGTTGCAAAAATCGGCCGAATCGGCCGATTAATCGGTAATCGGCCCAGGACCTTGGAGAGAATTCTACGGAAATCGGCCGATTAATCGGCTGAGACAAGAAAATCGGCCGATTAATCGGTAAAAAATCGCTAATCGGCCCCGGACCGCCTCAGTACCGATTCACGATTTTTGCAACATTGATTTCAAGTCTAGATTATTAACAATTCTCGTAAGTGGATTCCTCAACCAAAGGCTAAAAACACAGACAAGTTTCTAGAATTGCTTATAACAAATTGGTTCTTTCGACCTATCCCAACAGGTTATACTCAATCATATT
Organism: Artemisia annua; assembly: GCA_014162995.1. Taxonomy (NCBI): domain Eukaryota; kingdom Viridiplantae; phylum Streptophyta; class Magnoliopsida; order Asterales; family Asteraceae; genus Artemisia; species Artemisia annua. The sequence continues at coordinate 37,466 of LBNU01033038.1, forward strand.
TGATAAACAAACGTAGCAAGACTAGAGATATAATAGTTCACAGCATAAACTTGAAATTGATAAAGATCAAAGCATAATCATAACATCACTTTATTATATTCACATATCCAAGTAATCACAAGAGGTTCAGCCTCTCATGGCTAATGAGTTCATGGTAACAGTAATGATAGAATAGTAAACAAGAGACATACGGATTGGATGATCAAATGGATTACACTGATGTCACAAGTAACCAAAAGTTCTACATCAAAGAGTATGTTAGCCCCGTGTTTAATTCTTTCTAGCTCTGCTACTGGCTCTAGATCACGTTGTACTTCTTTATCTGACTTGGTGGGAAATTGGTTATAGAGTGGAGAGTTCAATGCTTGCAAATGAGCTTTATTTATAGGCTACTGATAGGCGAAGTACGGCGTACTATGATTGTAAGTGCGGTGCACTTAATTATTTTCTTGGCGCCAAAGTTTCATAAATACATAGGAAGTACGGCGCCCATAAGATACAAAACCGGCGCACTTTTATTAAAAACTGCCTATTGACTCTTCTTGACCGAGCGAGCAACGGCGCACTTAAGAGGAAAAATGGCGCACTTGGCTGGGATATTTGGACTTATATAGTAGAATTCTTATTTATTGGCTTTATTTGCTAAAATACTTGTGTTTTTTATGTTTCTTGCTTCAGAGCATCTGTTAGTGAACCTGCATTCATTTCATGTTATTAAATATCAAAAGTTCACAATAAATGATCATAAAACATGTAATATCATGGCCGAAAATATGTATAATTAGGGGCTTAGGGGCATTATCATATATCTTCTCAGCCACAACAGTTGCTTTGCAAAGACAAAGTCAAAAACTGAATGAGAACTTTGTAACCTGATAACGGAGTCATCTAAACGAATGGCCGAGAAGTGATAAACCCCTGAGACATAAAGGACTAACAAATTCCTTTTAGGTCTTTGAAGAATGACTTATCATCTTAAGCCATGCAGAAGAACTAGTTGCTCCTATCAGATACATTCATATTATTTCTTCAACATACTTGCAAAGTGTATCCTTGTAGCTGACTGAAGTACTCAGCCACGCTTCGGTAGGAGTAATTTGAGCTAAAGCAAAGCGGGAAAACCCTTAGGAAGATAAGGATTCATCGAAAGCAGGGAAGGTAACTTACATATACGAGAGTGTCATCCCAGTAAAGCAACCTTAGCCACACAAATGCACGTGTACATTACTTCAAGTTTGCTACTAGTTTAGTTATTACTATTCTTGCAACTACTAACAATTTATCTCTCTTTGTCCATAAAAAGGAGGTTAGTAGTAGTGATAGGTAACAGATTTAACCTCTAGAACACACTTCCTCTTCTAAGTGTGATCTTCTTATTGAAAAGTATCATTTGTCATCACGGGGATAGTATTTCGCAGCTATCCCCTTGAAAAGACGCTCGAAGATGTTATTAGTAGTAGCAGGTCAAGATTTTGTAAACATGTATTCATCAATATTAATGTTCATCAGTTATTTTCATTTGCTCAAACTGTTGTTCATATAATTCATGATGTTACACAAATATATGTGAACACTCGGTGAGCCCCTTTAAACCGCTGTTCTTCCATTTAGTGGTCTTTCACTCTGATTTCTCTGAGGTTCACTCAAAGGTATTTACCTTTGAGTCATTTGGATAGCTGATGATGATCAGTTGTGCTTATCATTCAGTCACATGTAAACTTTACTCTTTGGTTTACGTATTGACTCCATGAGAGAAAGAGTTGGATCTCTTTTTAATTTACACACATCAGTTATTTTCATTTGCTCAAACTGTTGTTCGTACAATTCATGCTGGTACACAAATATATGTGAACACCCCGTGAGTCCATTTAAACCGCTGAGGTTAGGATAGATGATAAAACGCTCGTTTGATGATTAAAACATCTATGTGAACAATGCCTATTCTAGAAAACGCTGGTTGTGTAAGCGTTTGTGTAAGTGTTTGTGAAAACGCTGGATGAAAATGCCTATTTGTTAAAATGTTTGTTCTGCTTCATTTGAAAACGCTGACGGTGTAAGCGTTTGTGAAAACCGTTGGATTTGAAAATGCATATTTTAGGTTTAAAAATGCCTTTGTAAGTGAAAAGCATAGTTGTCAAAGTCGCGAACCTGATTATTGGATCGTACGATCCTACGTTCCTGCAAACGAAAAACGACCAGTATCTTAACAATATCGTAACTCAAGTAGGATCGTATCAGATCGTAGGATCACGCGTAGGATCGTTTAAGATCGCCTATGATTAACACTTTTATATATATATATATATATATATATATATATATATATATATATATATATATATATATATATATATATATATATATATATATAT
>LBNU01033038.1:40030-58544 GCA_014162995.1 Artemisia annua
ATATATATTGCTATATTAACTTATTAAGCATAAGCCTGTGTCTTAAAGTCCAATGACTAAAAAATCTTCATGAAAGCTATTATTTTTGTGCTGTTAATTAACTTTTTTTTTTTTACATGAAAGCTATTATTATTTTTGCTGTTAATTAATTATCTTTTGCAAGATAATGAGTGTCAAATTATTATGCTTATATAGATCATTTAGAAATAGTTTATATGTGTCTTTTTTTGTTTGTTATGAAAGACGACTTTGTTCTTTGTAACATGTCAGAAGCTAGTTTTTGAAGTAAAATATCATACTTGACCCAATTTGTTCATAATTTATTTTATAATACATACAAAAGCATGAACTATATGTTATAATTTTCAATAATACTATGAGAATATCCTAGTTTAGTTTATTTGGTCATCAAGAAAAAAATATTGTGTTGTCCTCTACTATAAATTATGTAATTACATTTTCAGATACAATTCATTTATCTTGTCGCATTAATCTATATATTCTAACAAAAAAGTCACAAAATCATGTACCAATGAATTAGCACTATCTTTTTGCATTAATCTTAATGTTATCACAAAAATCCTATAATAAAAAACATTGAAACAATAAGTAGGTGCACGTATTTATTAACTTTATGCATGTATGCATTGCAATATATTTAACATTCTACTACTACGGTACTTGAATATATAACTTTTTCTTTTATCATCTATTTTAATTCGTTATTCATATGAAATATTATATAGAAATCTAAAACTACAACTCCTTTACAAAAATATATACATTTACATAGGATCTTACGATCACAATTTTGCAAAGCCGAAAACGATACTAGGTAAGATCCCGATTCCGACAACCTTGATGAAAAGCTTATGATGTGAAAAATGCTTGATGATATTCCAAAAAAAAAAAAAAAAATGTTTGATTAGAAAAACGCCTGTTTTGGTTTTGGAAAAGTGTCAACGGTAAAAACTACAACAATCTCTTCCCATCTCTATCTCAACAGATAACAACCAATAAGAACTCTCAATCAACAACAAGCTATCTATTACCCCATCTCCTCTTGAAAAAACAACTATGAATACGACTCTAGAATAAAAAAGTTCCAACTTTCAAATAATCTCAGCTTTCCATTTTATATATCTCTTATATAATAAAACAAAACCCCTATTGGGAATTTTTCATTTAAAAAAAATGGAACCATACTTTATTTAGTAATAATTTTATTTAAAAAAAAAAATATTTTCTTATTAAGTAACATTTTATATTTATCCATAACACAAGTAGAAGATAAATACAAAAAATATAGATAAGATATTTAAAAAAATATTATTTTCTTATTAGATAATATTTTATATTTATCCGCAACACAAGTAGAAGATAAATACAAAAAATATAGATAAGATGCAATTAACAATAGGATTAAAATTTTTAAATAATTATTTCAAAAAAATTTTAAAAAAAAACCCGCGCGTGCGCGGGCATTATAACTAGTCTCTTATATATATAATAAAACAAAACCCCTAGTGGGTACTTTGTCATTTTGAAAAAAAAGAATATTTTCTTATTAGGCAATATTCTAATTATTATTTAATTTATAAGTTTTTAAATTCGTTTTGTTGATATACTATACAAGTAGAAGATAAATACAAAAAATATAGATAAGATTTAAATGATTATCTTTAATTATAAAAAACTACAATTAAAAATCATAAATCAAACAAAATAAAAGTTAAATTATTAGTTTCTTAATAAATAAAAATTTATCATTCAAAAAAATTTTAAAAAACCCGCGCGTGCGCGGGCATTATAACTAGTCTTGAAAGGTAATAAAATGAATCTTTTTTATATAATAAAATAAAACCCCAAGTGAGGACTTTAAAAAAAGATTATTTTCTTATTAAGTAATATTTTAATTATTATTTTTTAATTTATAAATTTATAAATTTATAAATTTATAAATTTGTTTTGTTGATATAATAAACAAGTAGAAGATAAATACAAAAAATATAGATAAGATGTAACAAACAATAAGATTAAATTGTTTAAATATTTATCTTTAATAATAAAAAAACTATAATTAAAACTCATAAATCAAACAAAACAAAGATTAAATTATTTGTTTTTAAATAAATAAGAATATATTATTCAAAACACTTTAAAAAAAAAAAAAAACCCCTCGCGTCGGGTTCTTTATCTTGTAGTAGATCTTTAAAGATCAAGAAACTCCCATCATTGATCTATAGAAAAACAAAAGAAAAACAAGAAATAAAAATCTTACCCGATACCTAAACAAGATCTTAAGCCGACGAACCAAAGAGATTACATAGAGACAAGCTCAAATGAGATTACCTTCTGNAAAGAACAAAAAACTACCCATCATTGATCTATAGAAAAACAAAAGAAAAACAAGAAATAAAAATCTTACCCGATACCTAAACAAGATCTTAAGCCGACGAACCAAAGAGATTACATAGAGACAAGCTCAAATGAGATTACCTTCTGGTTGCTATGTTTCAAAAATAAAAATATTGAGAAGTTGTTCGGTGCTTTTTCTATACAAGAATCACAAGGGATTTATTTTTTGGTTTGTTAAAATCTCAGATTGAAAAAAAAAAAAAAAAAAAAAAAAAAAAAAAAAAAAAAAAAAAAAAAAAAAAAAAAAAAAACTCTTGTCGGCTGAGAGACGTGTTTGTATTTTCTTATCATTGAAAAATTTCAGTGACAAAGGTTGTTAAGAAGAACTTGTCAATGACAAGTAATATTGACTAGGTTATGTGATGTTCCGCACATTGATTAGTGGGGATCAAGGCTGTCAAGATCGCGATCCCGCGCAGGATCATTTTTGTCTTTGTAAGATCGAGATCGTAGGATCGGATCGCGATCCTACGATCTTACCAATTTGTCATATTTTGTAAACAAATGATATACGAGTCAAACTATTTTACATTTCTACTCAACGTCAAAGATATATTCATATAATATCCTCTTGAAAATGACAAAGTTCAAATTTCAAACACCAAATTAATAGTAAAAAACAAAAAAGTCAAGTTTCAATCGCTACATTAACGATTTAGTGGAATAATATTTCACAACATAGGTCCTAAATGTCTAAACATACGAGCCATCAACATGATTTCAAGAAAACAAACGTTTCATAAGTGGCATTCCAAAACATACTCTTTAATTAGTTTAATCACAGTGAAGTAAAGTAAATTAAACTATTGAACACTTTTTGATTATAATCTATTTAGAAGAGTAGAAAACTATGTATAAACTATAATCTATTTAAAAAATGAAACAATAGTGGTTTTGGTATGTGCTTATTCACATACCTTTTATTCACCATTTTCAGGCTCTATAAGACCAAAAACTAACGTTAAACGCCAAAGATATCGTGTTTTTTTTTTTTGTGACTGTGCAGGAAAGGATATTGCATAAATGGCAACAAAATCAACCAAAAAGCCCTAAAACGAGCACGAGATGTGGAAAAGTGTCAAGAAGCCGAGTCAACGATGATATCTACTTAAGAAAAGGCCGCAAGACGACAAAGGTTATTTCCTTTAAAGCTCAAGAAGGATGTTAGAAACACTTAAATCGGAGTTGAAAAGAGATATTCATAGAAAAGCTCCAAAGATTCGAGCAAGTGATCGTATTTACATCTTTGAGGACCTTTGAAATACGCTCCAACACGAGTCNGTACACATTTCATCGACATTAAAATTCGATACACAAACAATCCGATTCCTCCATATGCCTTCCCTTCCACCTTGATCGTTATAAACCCATGACAACCCGAAATTCCCTTCTTCCTATACACATCTCCTCAACAGCAGGCGGATCCTAGTACAATTCTGTTCGGCTCCTCCACCAACTCGTTCATCAGACAAGGTTCTCAGGATCTTTTGTTTGATGAGTTTTCTGCTTGAAGCCTGGACTGGAATAAAGTTATTAGCTTTTTTCCTTCCTATGCACATTCTTCTTTTCCATCAGCCCGATACACACACCACGACCAACAGGCCAGGCAATCCTGGTAAATCTTTTGCTTCTTAAAAACTGCGTTTTGGTGAAACAGACAAGTTCTTAGGATCTTTGTCGGGTGGTTTTGCTTGCTAAGAAGCCATTGATTGGATTTTTTTTATAAGGTTGTTAAGCTAGCGGGTGGCTGAAATTGTTGAGAGATGTGAAAATGTGATGTTAGGGGATTTTTATGTTGGAATTTAGTGGAAAAGGTGATTAACAAAAAAAGTTTTATTAACTCATCAACGCGTGTAAATGCTGAATGAAGAATAGAATGCAGAACAGTTTATTTTAAGTGTTGTTTTACATACCGTTGACAGTTAAAATTCAAAATGACAGTCCTATTATTTTGTGACACCGTGAATATATTTTTTTGGTCTTTGACTTGTTGACTGAGAAATGTTGGACTATGATAGAATCATGACAAACTGTTAGAAAAATATATTGGTAGTATTTTTAATTGTCCCTTTTGGATATTTTGCTTAAATAGGAACATTTATTTATGTATTTCAAAAATAATATCATTAATGAGTTTCATTACAATAATTACGATAAAGGAATTAGCAAAAGCTTACTGAAATTTACTATGTTTTATAATAGGAATTGTCATTTAATGAACACTTTGTTGCATTAAAATATATATTTGTTTCCATAATAAAATTTAAAAGTTATGTTTCGAAAATTTAATATCAAATTTTAACACAAAAATTATAATTTTGGACCAAATAGCAACTTAATAAAGTGTATAACTTAATAAAATTTATTATTTGTGACCCAATATTAAACAACTTAATTAAACTGTAATACTATTACTTTAAGGAATTTTTACAATTGGATGTATCGGGTTGACTTCCCGATAAACCCACATAAACTAAATTGGACCCGCCGAATCAACCTGACCCTATAAGGCCTTATCGAGGTCGGGGTCGTTTCAGATCAGATCAAATCGTCATTCCAATTTGAACACCATATTGTGCTGAGTAATTCAGCCTTGCATGTTTTCTAATTTAATTTGTGTTTGATTTGTAGTTGTGGGTATGTCCAACACCAAATCTACTAAGTAAAATGAATGCAATCTTTATATTTTTGGTTTAATATACGGGCTTTTTTCAACTTGTGGCTATGGTGGCAATTAATTTAATTTATAAGTTTTTAAATTCGCTTGTTGATAATACTATACAATAGAAGATAAATACAAAAAATATAGGATAAGATTTAAAATGATTATCTTTTAATATAAAAACAATACAATTAAAAAATCAAATCAAACAAATAAAAAAGTTAAAATTATTAGTTTCTTAATAAATAAAATTTTCATTCAAAAAAAATTTTAAAAAAACCCGCGCGTGGCGCGGGCAATTATAACTAGTCTTGAAAGGTAATAAAATGAATCTTTTTATATAATAAAAATAAAACCCCAAGTGAGGACTTTTAAAAAAAGATTATTTTCTTATTAAAGTAATATTTTATTATTATTTTTTTTTATAAATTTATAAATTTATAAATTTATAAATTTGTTTTGTTGTATAATAAACAAGTAAAGATAAAACAAATATTAGATATAGATTAACAAACAATAAGATTAAATTGTTTAAATATTTATCTTAATATAATAAAACTATAATTAAAACTCATAAATTCAAACAAAACAAGATTAAATTATTTGTTTTTTAAATAAATAGATATATTATTCAAAACACTTTAAAAAAAAAAAAAACCCCCTCGCGTTCGGGGTTCTTTATCTTGTAGTAGATCTTTTAAAGATCAAGAAACTCCAATCAATTGACTATAGAAAAACAAAAGAAAAACAAGAATAAAAAACTTACCCGATACCTAAACAAGATCTTAAGGCCGACGAACCAAAGAGATTACCATAAAGACAAGGCTCAAATGAGATTACCTTTCTGGTTGCTATTGTTTCAAAAATAAAAATATTGGAGAAGTTGTTCGGGTGGTTTTTCTATACAAGAATCCAAAGGGATTTATATTTTTGGTTTGTTAAAATCTAGAATTGAAAAAAAAAAAAAAAAAAAAAAAAAAAAAAAAAAAAAAAAAAAAACTCTTGTCGCTTGGAGAGACGTGTTTTGTATTTTTCTTATCATTGAAAAATTTCAGTGACAAGGTTGTTAAGAAGAACTTTGTCACAATGACAACGTAATATTGATGGAGGTTATGTGATGTCCGCACATTGAATTAGTGGGGATCAAGGCTGTTCAAGATCGCGATCCGCGGCGCAGGATCATTTGTCTTTGTAAGATCGAGATCGTAGGATCGGATCGCGATCCTACAATCTTACCAATTTGTCATATTTTTTGTAAAATGATATACGGAGTTCAAACTATTTAATTTCTACTCAACGTCAAGATATATTCAATATAATATCCTCTTGAAAATGACAAGTTCAAATTTCAAAACACCCCAAATTAATTTTTAGGTAAAAAACAAAAAAGTCAAGTTTCAATCGCTACATTTAACGATTTAGTGGAATAATATTTCACAACTAGGCCTAAATGTACTAAACTATCAGCCATCAACATTGATTCAAGAAACAAACGTTTCATAAGTTGGGCATCCAAAACATTACTTTTAATTAGTTTAATCACCAGTGAAGTAAAGTAAATTTAAACTATTGAACAACCTTTTGTGATTATAATCTATTTAGGAAGAGTAGAAAACTATGTATAAAACATAATCTATTTAAAAAGAAAAAAACAATAGTGGTTTGGTATGTTGCTTATCACTACTTTTTATTCCCATTTTCAGCTCTATAAGACCAAAAACTAACGTTAAAACGCCAAAAGAATATGCGTGTTTTTTTTTTTTTGGGGACGTGCAGGAAAAAGGATATTTGCTAAATGGGCAACAAAACAACCAAAAGCCTAAAAACGAGCACGATGATGTGGGAAAGTGTCAAGAAGGCCGAAGTTCAACGTATGATATCTACTTAAGAAAGGCCCAAGACGACCAAAGTTTATTTTTCTTTAAAAGCTCAAGAAGGATGTTAGAAACACTTAATCGGAGGTTTGAAAGGATTTCATAGAAAGCTTCCCAAATTCGGAGCAAGTGATCGTATTACATCTTTGAGGACCCTTGAAATACGCGTCAACACGAGGTCTCAAGTAGATATGTTACATTTAATGTTTAGAACGTTAGTAGGTTTTGTAACATAGTTTTTAGTGCAATATCATGAATTGTAAAGTTCAAGGCTAAACGGTGCACAATGTCAAACATGTGAAAGCTTGGCCTATAGTAAGGATGTAAACCCTCATTGTGAAGGTTGGTTAGATTTAGGAGGGTTTGCGACCTCATAAGGGAGTAGGTGTAGTATTTTTTAGTTTTTATTAGTGTAAGTTTTATTATGCAAGTTTTACATATTCATGTTCTTAAATCTTTTCTTTAGCTATTTACACGCTTCTTTACAATCTTTTCTTTTATAATCTTCACATTTTTTGAGGCTTTATTTTCGTGTCTTATTAATCTTTTACAAAACTTATATTAGTCCACCACCTTTGCATGTAGTTTTATGATTCGTTATATATAAATGGGTGTAGGGCTTTATTTTCGGTTCGTTGGTTTTATTAATATAGCTTATGAGTTGTTAAATTGTGTTTTCTAAAAAAATCTTTACAAAGCTTCTATTAGTTCTTATTAGATTTAATAATAGTCTCACGTTTAGAAATTGTCCAACATATTTTTTATGAATTTTTTGCGAGGTATGGTTTAGTGTATGCGAGTATGGTTTTTAGGGTATTGCGAGTATGGCGTTTTGTTTAAGTTTCGCGAGTATTGGTCCATGTTCTGCGAGTTATCATGATCTTTGCGAGTATGAGCCTAGATTTGCGGAGTATGGATTTTTTGGTCTTAGCGGAGGTATGCGAAGTTCCATTTTGCAAGTTATGAGTCAAGTCTTAGTTTGCGAGTATTGGATGTCTAATCCTTCAGTATGGAAGGCTTAGTTTCTTGCGAGTTATGGTTCCTTAGATTTGCGAGTAAGGTCTAGTCTAGATTGCGAGTTTGGTCTTTTTCATTTCCTTTCGAGTTTCATTTCTTTCTTGGCGAGTAGGCACGAGTTCCCCTCATCGTTTCATCGAGTGAGGTTATTTATTTATTAAATATCTAACGAAAACTCTGGTCGAAATTTTCTTAAATTCTTTTTAGATCGGTTTTCGTATTTAAGTTCTATGTCTTTTCATTTCTAAACTAAAACTTTATTAGGCTCTTAATGTTTTCATATATCTTTTATATTTCTTTTCGCCGCTTAGGTAAACTTTTCTTTTTGTTTTATTAAATCTAAATTCCAAAAACATTTTACTTTCGCAGAGTTCATTTTAATTTCCAAGTTAACTTTTATTTCTTTACGATTCTACTTTCTTTAAAATGAGTTTCTTGAGTAGTTAAGATTTCGTGTTTTGCTTAGTGATTCGGGTTTTGAGCAGGATGGATGCTTAAATGTTTGTATTAATAATCATTAAGATATATTTAGGGACTCTGTGATTTTATTTTTCGAAGAAACAAAAAGCGGAAGAACGATTAAATCACTTGTCTAGATTTAATTATCTCTTCAAAAATTTATTGACAAACTAAATCTGCCGAGAAGGAAATAATTCATGCACCAAACAATTCAGCTCACATTTAGTGAACTACTCAATCGCTTGGCAAATATTGTCTTTAAAATCCATTTACGCGCTTTAATTACCTTATCGCACTTTAATTCTTGTTTTCTTCGAGTCATTTATTAAATGCAACTTTACTATTTATTTTCTTTTGCGTCACTTTATGCTTTCCTTTACTTTAACCGCATTTTAATTTGTCGTTGTAGTATAATCCAAAACCAAATCATTCTTTTTAAACTTATTCATCTCACATATCTCACCGATTTCGAGTGACGAGATCAGTTCAAGCCCTCGTTGGGACACGATCCGGGTTGGTTTACAAGCTTGCTTGGCTAGACGCAATATGATCATTATGCGCCGCTGCCGGGGAAGCGGTTGAATAAGATTTAGTCGGTTCGATCGTTTGAGTAATGTGTTTTGGAGACCCTTCTTTCGAGAAGTTAATGCTTTTGTAAATATTTTCAAAATATAAAAACGCAAAAAGATTTTCTCTTCAAATTTGTTTTCACTTTTGATTTCACTTTTCTAAAATCAAAAATCCAAAAAGATTTTTTTAAAAAAAATTGGTTTTCATTTTTAACTTTTCATTTTTCAAAACATAAAATCTAAAAATAATCCTGTTATCCCTCTTTTGTTTAATTCTCATGGATTCATTATGTGTTCGTTGTGGTGCACCACGCTATGTTTCACCGTGTCGATATTGTACGTGTGAAAGGTGTGGAAACGATATTCAGAACGGATGTTGTTCGAATTGTAATTCTTACACTTATGATCAAAACCCGAATTCATACAACTATCCTTCAAATTTTTCTGACTACCCACCTCAGCCTACTTATCTTCGTTTGATCAATCTTTCTGTAATGGATGTGGAAATTCTTTGGATCCGACTTCGGTATATTGTCAATGGTGTACTTGCATGAGTTGTGGTAGAAGTCTTATTAATGGGAATTGTTGGATTTGTGATGTCGAAGATGAAAATTCATATTCTCAAAATTTCAATTCGAACTTTTCTAATTACCCTCAAAATGATTCTTACTTACCTCCTCAAAACACTTATGAGCAAGAACCGTATTTCAATCATGATTCATTTCAACATCCACCAAATCCGTAACAACAATCATACGAGTGTGAGTATTGTGGAGGTTCGCACCTTAGCACCAACTGTCCATTTTCTCCTGATGTTCACCAAAAATTTCAAGATATGATGATCGCATTTGAGAAATTGAACAATGAACTTACCCAAGAAGACTCTCATCAGAAAACGTATGGAGAACTTTCAGCTGAAGAACGAGCATCTAAAGAAAGCTCTCAATATTGTAAGCCCTTCATTTACAATGATGATGATGACGAGGCGTCCATTCAAATTGGGGAGTTTTATAGTACTTCATCATATTTCAACACAACCGTCAAGGATGATGGCAGCAAAAGCATGGAAGAATTGTTAGCAGAAGAGAATGCACTGAGAATACGAGCCTTTCTTTATGAACGTGGCATTATATCTCCTGAATCTCCTATTCCCGACTCTTCCAATCCTTCTCTCACTACGATCGAGGGAAGTGATTCTGTTGTGGAAGAGGTCGATACTTCTCTTGTTAATGATAATTCTATTTCAACCGAAACTCCATCCTCTGATCCTCTCATTTCCGATTCTATCGCTCCTTCTCCCACGCCGGTTGAGAGGAGTGATATCTTTTCAGATGAGATCGAGGCTTGTCTTGCTAAAAATCATTCCGAATCGACGATGGTTGATGATACTAACTTTGATCCGGAGGGAGATATTCGTTTTCTTGAAAGTTTATTACATGAAGAACCATTACCTCCCCTCCCTCCGAAGAACGATGAAGTTACTGATGAGTCCATTGATAATCATGATGAGATATGTTCCGAGTCTGACGAAGGTTATACTTCATTGACTTGTGGAGAAATCGAGTAGGTTGAAGAAGAAATCCCTCAGTGTGGCAATCCCACCTCATTCTCTGAACCAAATATTCCCGACTTTTCTCCAGAAGAGATCGATGTTCTTTCAGAAATTGATGAAACCTCAAATGAATCAGATGACCCAGTTCTTGAAACTTTCAAAACAACTTTCACCAATCCTCTATTTGATCTCGAACCAGATTTTACGACGATTTCAGACAATCCGCTCTTCGATATTCATATTAAGGATAGTGACGAGTCTGTTACTGAACCTGAGGTTACGAATGTTCATCATATGGTTGATTCTCTTCACGATGAGTTTTTAACTCCAGTCGATCCGACTCCATCAAGAATTGTAGAAGTTTCTGAGCCTACTAATTTGTCATCTCCGAATGATTCGTCATCTTTTACCATGGTTGATACTCCATTATCGTTCCTTTCAGAAGATAAAATTTTTAAACCCGGTATATTACCTTGTAAGGAATCTTATGGGCTCCAGCCCGACATCCTTGCTTCGTTCGTTACTACTGAAGAATTTGTTGATGAGACNTGTAGAAGTTTCTGAGCCTACTAATTTGTCATCTCCGAATGATTCGTCATCTTTTACCATGGTTGATACTCCATTATCGTTCCTTTCAGAAGATAAAATTTTTAAACCCGGTATATTACCTTGTAAGGAATCTTATGGGCTCCAGCCCGACATCCTTGCTTCGTTCGTTACTACTGAAGAATTTGTTGATGAGACTTTGAAGAAGGATGATTATAAGACTAAGGAGAAAGTTATGCTTACTATGGAGGATCTCTTTGAATTTGACCTCGCAATCGTTGTTATGATCTTTCTTCCTTATCTTACCTATGTTGTTGTTTCTCCCATCCGTCATTCCCCCGGGAGGGAGGATGTTGTTTTTGATCCCGGCATCGTCACTTTTCATGCTGTTCGTTTCATTTGCTCCCCCAAGAACAAGTAAATTCGGGGCGAGTCTAAGCTACACGACTCGTTACTAAACAAGCACTTCGTGGGAGGCACCCCATGCTTATCCATTTTATTTTATTATCTAATAAGTAACGCGAGGAGGGCGACCTCTTCCAATCTTGTGTTTGCTTGGTTGTTTATGTTTGTGCAGGATTTCCCCAATTCATGATGACTCTCGTGCTCGTTGGATCATCTCATCTCCACTCGAGTCCCATGTCTTGACGATAGCTTGGAAATCACTATATCCAAATCTTATCGACTAACGGTATCTTTGGCATACTTTATAAACGGCCGTAGATTTATTGTTAGGATTACCCTTACCTTTTTAAACATTGAGGACAATGTTTATCTTTAGTCTGGGGGGGTGAATCTTCGATTTGATTGACCTAGCACTTTCATCTTTGTCGTTTACTTACGCAACCCCGTTTTCCTCAAAAATCCAAAAAAATTGAAAAATTTTGAAAATTTTCAAAGCAAAAAGAAAAAAAAAATGAGAAAAATATAAAAATACAAAAATAGAATAAAAGTTTTGACACCGAGTTTGACTTTCCTACTAGGTAAGAGTGGGAATAAAAATTTTGACTTGATCCGGGCGTGTTGAGCCCTAGCATGTTCCCTTAACCAAAGATGATCATAAAAGCTTTTGCTAGTTTTGTACACAAGGAGCTACTCTTTTGTCGGCTCCCGTACTTTACTTTATATATGCATGGCTTAAAATTATCGGCTAAGTATCCGCGGATCTCATTATTTGAGATTTTCAAAATGCGGAGAATGAGATATGATAGTGTTTATTTAGAAGTTAGTTACCATACGTGGAGTATTGGATCTCTTTAAAGCTCATCGAAGGTACTTGTGGCCTATCGTTCCCACAAAATTGCTTCACCCCTTATCTGTGCTAAATAATTAAAGATGTTAGGTTTAGCCGATGAGTAGTTCTTTATCTTTTTAAGAGAATCTTTGCTTGAAAAATTGGGTACACATCAAGGATACACCCCATTATCTCGAAGTTGTATTGTATTGTATCCCGTTGTATAAGCGTAGTACGCATGTGGTTTCGGAGCTACCCTAAAGCCCGGTATTCATAAGAGCTAAAGTGCTTTAAGACTTCGGATTGAGATCGGGCCTTGGATCCTAGATTCCAACCCTAGCAGTTGGCGATAGGTCTTGGATTGAAACCGTGAAGGTTCGGAGTTGAGAAGTTACTAAGGCAGTCAAAAGTAAATAAAAAAATAATAAAAAATAAGGATGTATGTTGAAATTTATGGATTGAGAGTTCAAGTGTTAAGTCTAAAGTTGGTAGCACGTGAGGTGCATGCGAATGATCCTAGATCGGGCGCATGAAGTGCACGTGAAGGTGCTCTCCAACTTATGTCTATTTTGATGTATTCCAAAGTCTTTGTATGTATCCAATATCCTTGATGTGGACCACATTTCTCAAGCAAACCTTCTTAAGAGAAGATCGATAACTACTTAGCGTTTGAATTTGGTATCTTTATCGGACTAAAAACTATGAAACGAGATGCTTATGAAGAAATTCATTTCTCTCACAAAAATAAAATAATAAGATACAAAAATAGGAAAATGGGAGTAAGAGGTACACGAGTAACTTCCATGGGTAGCGTTGGCATCTAATTTGTAATTAAACAATGATCCGTTTTTACGCTTAGTTTGGGGGCTTGTGAAAAATCAGGGACGATGAATTTTATCCAATCGGTCACTTTTCTATGAATCGTGTTCTTGCTCTATGACCCTTAATCGTTATTGAAAGATAATGAAAGTCAAGCACACCGTCATAAGCTAAAGTAGTGTAATATAGGATGTACATAGACTAAAATGGAAAACCGGGGCGTTTTAGGGAATAAATGATTTCATATCTCTTTTGAACGTTTTGCTACTTTTCAAAGTTAGTAAAGAGAGGTGAGAAATTATTTATCTCTAAAGCGTGACGTGATTACATTGCGTGAGGACACGCAATACCTTAGTCTGGGGGATTTTGGTATGTGCTTATTCACATACCTTTTATTCACCATTTTCAGGCTCTATAAGACCAAAAACTAACGTTAAACGCCAAAGATATCGTGTTTTTGTGTTTGTGACTGTGCAGGAAAGGATATTGCATAAATGGCAACAAAATCAACCAAAAAGCCCTAAAACGAGCACGAGATGTGGAAAAGTGTCAAGAAGCCGAGTCAACGATGATATCTACTTAAGAAAAGCCCAAGACGACAAAGTTATTTCTTAAAAGCTCAAGAAGATGTTAGAAACACTTAATCGGAGTTGAAAGAGATTCATAAGGAAAAGCTTCCCAAATTCGAGCAACTGATCGTATTTACATCTTTGAGGACCTTTGAAATACGCGTCAACACGAGTCCTCAAGTTACATTAATGTTACGTTTAATGTTTAGAACGTTTAGTAGTTTGTAACATAGTTTTAGTGCAATATCATGAATTGTAAAAGTTCAAGGGCTAAACGTGCAACAATGTCAAACATGTGAAAGCCTTGGCCTATAAGTAGATGATTAAACGTCATTGTGAAGGTTGGTTAGATTTAGAGGGTTGGACCTCATAGGAGTAGGTGTTAGTAGTTTTTAGTTTTTATTAGTGTAAGTTTTATTAATGCAAGTTTACATTTCATGCCTTAAATCTTTTCTTTAGCTTATTTACACGCTTCTTTACAATCTTTCTTTAATATCTTCACATTTTTTGAGCTTATTTTCGTGTCTTATTAATCTTTTACAAAAGCTTATATTAGTCCACCACCTTTGCATGTAGTTTTGTATTCGTATGATATAAAAAATGGGTTAGGGCTTTATTTTGGTTCGTTGGTTTATTAATAAGCTTATTAGTTGTTTAAATTGTGTTTTCTAAAAAAATCTTTACAAGCTTCTATTAGTTCTTATTAGATTTAATATTAGTCTCACGTTAAAATTGTTCCAACATATTTTTTATGATTTTTGCGANATAAGTGGCATTCCAAAACATACTCTTTAATTAGTTTAATCACAGTGAAGTAAAGTAAATTAAACTATTGAACACTTTTTGATTATAATCTATTTAGAAGAGTAGAAAACTATGTATAAACTATAATCTATTTAAAAAATGAAACAATAGTGGTTTTGGTATGTGCTTATTCACATACCTTTTATTCACCATTTTCAGGCTCTATAAGACCAAAAACTAACGTTAAACGCCAAAGATATCGTGTTTTTTTTTTTTGTGACTGTGCAGGAAAGGATATTGCATAAATGGCAACAAAATCAACCAAAAAGCCCTAAAACGAGCACGAGATGTGGAAAAGTGTCAAGAAGCCGAGTCAACGATGATATCTACTTAAGAAAAGCCCAAGACGACAAAGTTATTTCTTAAAAGCTCAAGAAGATGTTAGAAACACTTAATCGGAGTTGAAAGAGATTCATAAGGAAAAGCTTCCCAAATTCGAGCAAGTGATCGTATTTACATCTTTGAGGACCTTTGAAATACGCGTCAACACGAGTCCTCAAGTTAGATTAATGTTACATTTAATGTTTAGAACGTTTAGTAGTTTGTAACATAGTTTTAGTGCAATATCATGAATTGTAAAGGTTCAAGGGCTAAACGTGCAACAATGTCAAACATGTGAAAGCCTTGGCCTATAAGTAGATGATTAAACCTCATTGTGAAGGTTGGTTAGATTTAGAGGGTTGGACCTCATAGGAGTAGGTGTTAGTAGTTTTTAGTTTTTATTAGTGTAAGTTTTATTAATGCAAGTTTACATTTCATGTCTTAAATCTTTTCTTTAGCTTATTTACACGCTTCTTTACAATCTTTCTTTTATATCTTCACATTTTTTGAGCTTATTTTCGTGTCTTATTAATCTTTTACAAAAGCTTATATTAGTCCACCACCTTTGCATGTAGTTTTATATTCGTATGATATAAAAAATGGGTTAGGGCTTTATTTCGGTTCGTTGGTTTATTAATAAGCTTATTAGTTGTTTAAATTGTGTTTTCTAAAAAAATCTTTACAAGCTTCTATTAGTTCTTATTAGATTTAATATTAGTCTCACGTTAAAATTGTTCCAACATATTTTTTATGATTTTTGCGAGTATGGTTTTAGGGTATTGCGAGTATGGTTTTAGGGTATTGCGAGTATGGCGTTTTGTTTAAGTTTCTGCGAGTATGGTCCATGTTCTGCGAGTATCATGATCTTTGCGAGTATGAGCCCTAGATTTGCGAGTATGGGATTTTTGGTCTTAGCGAGTATGAAGTTCCATTTTTGCAAGTATGAGTCAAGTCTTAGTTTGCGAGTATGGATGTCTTAATCCTTGCGAGTATGGAGGCTTAGGTTCTTGCGAGTATGGTTCCTTAGATTTGCGAGTAAGGTCTAGTCTAGATTGCGAGTTTGGTCTTTTTCATTTCCTTTCGAGTTTCATTTCTTTCTTTTGCCGAGTTAGGCACGAGTTCCCCTCATCGTTTCATCGAGTGAGGTTTTATTTTTATTAAATCTAAACGAAACTCTGTCGAAATTTTCTTAAATCTTTTTAGTATCGTTTTCGTATTTAAGTTCTATGTCTTTTCATTTCTAAACTAAAACTTTATTAGCTCTTAATGTTTTCTAGTCTTTTATATTTCTTTCGCCGCTTAGTAAACTTTTCTTTTTGTTTATTAAATCTAAAATTCCAAAAACATTTTACTTTCCAAGTTCATTTTAATTTCCAAGTTAACTTTTATTTCTTTATCGATTTACTTTCTTTAAAATGAGTCTTGAGTAGTTAAATTCGTGTTTGCTTAGTGATTCGGGTTTGTGAGCTAAGATGGATGTTAAATGTTTGTGATTAATAATCATTAAGATTATTTAGACTTGTGATTTTATTATTCGAAGAACAAAAGCGGAGAACGATTAAATCACTTGTCTAGAGTTATTATCTCTTCAAAAGATTAATTGACAACTAATCTCGAGAAAGGAAAATAATTCATCACAAACAATTAGCTCACATTTAGTGAACTTACTCAAGTCGCTTGGCAAACATATTGTCTTTAAATCCGTTTACCGCTTTAATTACTTATCGCACTTTAATTCTTGTTTTCTTCGAGTCACTTTATTACACGCAACTTTACTTATTTATTTTCTTTGCGTCACTTTATTGCTTTCCTTTACTTTAACCGCATTTTAATTGTCGTTGTAGTATAATCAAAACCAAATCATCTTTTAAACCTTACTCATCTCACATATCTCACGATCTTGAGTGACGAGATTAGTTCAACCCTCGTTGGGACAACGATCCGTGGTTTACAAGCTTGCTTGGCTAGACCGCAACGATCAGGTTTACTCACTAGACATTAGTAAAACACACGTTTGTTTTTTTGGCCTAAGCAAGTGGGATGGACTTAAAAGATTTTTTTTTGAAAAAAAAATGAACTCGGATCGCGTGTCGATCTTACGATCTTACGTGCGATCCTACGATCCTACTTAAGATCCTACCTCAGATGCGATCCTACCACGATCCTACACGATTTTGACTGGTGTGCACGTAAGATCGTATGGTCTTACGTGTAAACTCGCGAGTTTGACAGCCTTGGTGGGGATTACCGAGAAAAGTATCGAAAAGGTAGAAAAGTACAAAGTTAATTCATTTTTTAGACACTTTAAACAACCTGTTCCCAAAACGGTCATGCTCGACTGATCACTGCTCAACTCAATTATTTTTACGCCACGTGTCATTCCATTGTACCTTTTTCTGATACACCCTTGACCTACTAAGTGTACCACCAAATCTTTATACAATCTACTTTACTATTCACTAAGTTGTTTTTTTATTAAATGACGGTGCTAACCGACAGCGCTCGACTGACGGTGCTTAACCGGGGGCTCACTTTTTACTTTGGAAATGTAAAAAATCTTTGAACATCTTTTCAAAATCTTTTGCTTGTAACTTTAATTTTCTTTTCTTTTTTCTTTTTCTTTTCTGTTTAATTAGTTTTTGTATGGATATATTATCTTGGTGAGTTCGTTTATAAAAGTATATGAATAATGAAAGAAACTCTAATTTGGGTAATCGTGTATGTCATCTACTTTCTTATCAGATATCCTCTTCAGTGTTAACCTTTTGGGGTAGGGAAATGATTTGCACACTCTCACTTTTTATTAGGACACTCCAATGTCTGCATCAAACAGTTGTACTTTAAGTACAATATGCTTTAACTGCTTGTATATTGGAGTGTCCGAATAAGAATTAGAAGTGTGCAAATCACTTCCCTTTGGGGTATCTTCTAATTTTGTTTGTTTAGCTTTTAGGGTATTTTTTATGCTTTGTTTGTCACTATTATCAGCTTATGGAATTTGAATTTGTGGGTTATTTTTTTTCCTAAAAGGCGTTATCACATTGGGTGCAAGCTGCTAGGTTCTACATACTTTGAGACACATGTCAATATCTAGTTAGGTTTCCATTTGGTTTAGCACAAAAAATATTGAATACCATGTAGTTTCCATTGAGGCGCAACGTGTGGCTAGCCTAGGGGTGTAAACGAGTCGAGCTTTTAACGAGCTACTCGAGCTTGAGCTCGTTTAACTCGAGTCGAGCTTGATAATTTTCGAGCTCGAGTCGAGCTCAAACAAAGTTTAGAGCTCGAATAATTTCACGAGCCGAGCTTTTAAAACTTATATTTAGCTCGGCTCGTTCGAAAGCTCGTTTAGTTATTCGAGCCGAATGAGCCAAACGAGTTACTCGAGCTAAACCAGCCGAACGAGCTAATCGAGCTAATAGAGATAAATATGTAGTTTCAAAATATTTTAATTTTGAACTTAAAACCAAAACTAGCAAGATGTTAACCTTCAATAACACCAAAAAAAACCTTCAATCACACCAAAGATCTACACTTTAGTTTATATGTAAAATATACATACAAACTAGTAAGCTTGGGCTTTTATTTTTATAGACCCCATATTGTCTTCCTTTTGTTTCACTCATCCAATGTGGGATGTGAAATGAAATCCTTTTTCTTTCTTTTTTTT
>LBNU01033039.1:0-19676 GCA_014162995.1 Artemisia annua
AGATGTGACTTGTGTCCATCAAAGAGTTGGCTAGTCCAAAGGGTACAGCTTTGGTAAAGACTAATCAAATCTGTTGATGGTTGTAATGATTTGCCAAAAATCATAGGGTACTCAACTCACCTATGCTTCATTGCTGAGAGTTGAAATGGTCATCAATTCACCATGGATCTTATTCTATGAATATTCTAAGAATTGACTAGCCCATGAGTATATGGCTTATGGTAAAGGCTGTGGAAATCCATATTGGTTATCAATTCACCAAGGATCTCTACTTTAAGAATTGGCTAGTCCTGAGCAAACGGCTACAGGTAAGACATCTCAAATCCGTTTATAGTTGATGATTTACTAAAAATCATATGGTTATCAGTGTACCATGGTTTTTCAAACTTAAACATTTGGCTACTCCAGTAGTGATGGCTATTGGTAAAGAGACATCAAATCCATTATTTTCAATGATTCACCTCTCACAGATGTTTCTACATCTGGATGTGATGAGAATAGTATGAAACTCATTTGTTTTGATGTATCAGTTGTCATATGTTGCTGCAAAGATCAGGTGTTTCCAGTTTATTCATCATAGAGATGTTTTCTTTTTGCTTCTTTGCTGCTGATGTTTGAAGACAATCCTCTAGTGTGATGTGTTTCCAGATCTATCAAGAAATCTTGAACTTAACCCAGGTCAAATTCAAGATTAGGGGAGGATTGTTGGGAATTCTGCTAAGTGAGAATTCTGCTGATGGTTACTGCTGAAGGAATCTGCTGAAGGAACAGATTCTGCTGAAGATGTGATACTGCTGAAGACATAGTTTCAGCATATTTAGTTTCTGCGGATATAGTTAAACCGCGTATTATGTAATGTAGTTAGGATATGCATGAGTTATATTAGGAAAAGATAATGCATATCATTTAAAGTTTATAGATTATACATTTCTTGAGAAACGGTTTAGGTTAGAGTTCCTTCTCTATAAAAGGAACACAAGTTTATGTTTGATGTAACGAACAAGTTTACAAGTTCTTAATATATAATCCATAGAGGATTAAGTGTTCTTAGTATTAATTGTTTATGCTTGTATTTGTTTTCCGCATTAGAGTACAAGCTTTGGAGATTCTCTATTAGAGTGTTTGTGATTACATAGACACTACTAACGATCAACGAGAGCTACAAGATCTATCAAGGTCTATATAGTTTCTACATATCTATACTATAAACTACTCCTAAACCTAAAAACTCCAAAAGTTATCCACTATAACACCATAAAATCTAGAACAGATCAGATGTTGAAAACAGATACACAAGCAGAATTTTGACTTTTGAATTGCATAAGAGCTTTGACTTTAACCAATTTGAACAGATTATAACTACTCCTAGATGTAAGATAAGCATATTTGAGTCTTAAAACCACAAACTCAAACACTATATGCAACAATTCAAGCTATGGCAGAATCTAATAATCAATTACATCAGCAGAAATGAATTTAGAGGCTAATTTTGATTTTTCACTGTGACAGCTACCAATATTAAGCAATGTTTGAACAATATATGCCTAAGGAGATCTAACTGAGCTTTCATGAACTCACATTACAATTCTCTCTACCAATTCACCTTAGATCCAAAAACTAGTTAAACAACAAATTACACTATTACTAACAGATATAGAGCTCAAATCACTTCAACAATGATCAAACTAATACACTAACCCATAATAGAACTAGATCAACATTTACTAACAACAATTAACAACAATAGAGCAGTATCATTATATCACCAATACTTAAGCAGAACTAAGAACAGATACAACACAATGGTAACACAGATGATCAAGCACATTCAAACAATACAACAACCACTAACATAATATCAAAAAGCATTAATGAAACAATACTATTAAGCATCACAGATTTGGTCTAAACAATGAGTTAAGTACTGAAAATGAAAATGAAATTCTTACAATTTTCCAAACCCTAACTGAAATAGGGTGCAATCCACACCAAGCCTATCTTTTAGATAGGCTCAACCAACACTTCTGCAACTAATTACACCACTGATTAACCCAGATTCATCATTTTCTTAACCCTTTGACTTTCATTGACTGAATTGGAGAATTTGATATCTATGTAGTAATCAACTAATGAAAACTTGCAGAAGCTAAATGTAAACTTTACTGAGCTTATGGAATTAGAAAAACAGCTTATGAATGTATAAAACGATGGATTGAGAGATTAACAGTAAACTTCATAAGAAATTCATTGAATACTAAATTGCATTGATTAAACTGTTGATTACAAAACAAATTTAAAAGCTAATACAAGTTAAAGCTAGAACACTCCAAAAGCTACCCTAAAATCTATCCTACTCCTACTAACTAACAGCTCCAAATCGTGGATGAATGAGGTCCTTATATAGCTGATGAGAGGAGGGAGCTCAGAAGCATCCAGAAGTAGAATCTTCAATGGAATATCCAAAATCGATCCCATATGATGCTAACCAGCCAATCACAGCCCTAGAAATCCACTTGGTGATGCGTCCATGATGAGTGCTCAAACACTCATCATTTTTGGTCAAATCTGAGCTGCAAAACATTTAAAAACACTCAAAAATGCATCAAAAATACTGAAAGTATCCCAAAATTGTGTTTTATATGTTTCAGATGCAAAATGAGTAAAAACAGATGAAAAACGAACAAAGTCTGCATAATTGGCAGTTTCAGTCCCCCAACTTCCAAAGATTGTCAGAAATGGCCCCTGGATAAAATATTTTGAAGAAAAGTCAACAATAGTCCCCCAGGAATCATGAAATGACAAATTTTACCCTTGGAGTTCAAATTTGCAAAAATGGCAAAACTAGTCCCTCAACTTTGAAAATTGACATATTTGGCCCCCGTTGTTTTAAAAATGGGAAATTTACATTTATGGTCCGTGGGATATTGATACATGGCAATTTTGGTCCTTATAACAATTTTGGGAAAGTTACATTTTCGGCCCTTGCAAAAATCAAGAATTACCAAAGTGGTCCTTGGGCTTAAAACCATAACAAACCAAAGGGACCCTTGTTATCTATTCAACCCAACAAAAAACCCATCTAATANAAATTTGCAAAAATGGCAAAACTAGTCCCTCAACTTTGAAAATTGACATATTTGGTCCCCGGTGTTTTAAAAATGGGAAATTTACATTTATGGTCCGTGGGATATTGATACATGGCAATTTTGGTCCTTATAACAATTTTGGGAAAGTTACATTTTCGGCCCTTGCAAAAATCAAGAATTACCAAAGTGGTCCTTGGGCTTAAAACCATAACAAACCAAAGGGACCCTTGTTATCTATTCAACCCAACAAAAAACCCATCTAATAAATAACCCATCCCAATCTCCCTTGGCCCATTACCCTTTCCTGGCCCAAAACAATAAAACCCAACACCCCGTTATAAACCCAAGTCAAACCCCCCGTTTGACTATCCCTTCCCTCCACAAAACCACCATCACTGCTCCTCCAAAACCACCTGGTTTTCACCCCCAACTTGCTCACCAACTCTGCTACCCTTCCATACTATGTTCCCTCCACTAATACAACAATCCAAAGAGTATTAATTGCTCAGAAAATCCTCCAAGCAACCACATGGACTTTTGGCGCCAAAATAGAAATCAAAGGCTAAGATTAGTTGCAGTGATCCAATGGCTGATATTCTTGATGGGAATTACTCAGAAACACTCCTTGGTCCATATATATCAAGAAAAGAAGAAAGAGAAGAGTTAGTTAGTGTAGAGTAGTGTAGCTTAGTGTAATTTAATGTTGTTTTAGTAAATTCTCCTCTTCCAGTGTAATTTTCAGTTTTCAAATGTTGTATTAAGCTTTACTAGTGTATTATAAACTAATTTCAATTATTAAGTTGAACTTTCTCAGTTGAAATCATATTTGGCCATTTCTTAGTGAAAATTCCATTTTAAGCTATAAGTTGTTAAAAGTTGTTGGTAAGTGATCCATTAAGTTCCATTAAGCTTAGTTATAAGTTTTTAAAAGTTTTCAAAACCTTTTAACTAGTTTAATTCAGTTTACAAAAATACAAGAAAAATACTCAAAAAAAATAGTGTAAAATCAAAAATTAGTATTGAAGGAAAAAGAAGCATTGGAGCCTGATGGATATTGGATTACTATGGTATTAGAACCTCTAGGGAGGTGTTAGGGTAGGTTTGGTTCTATGGTTCTTGGTTTTCGATCACACAAGACCATTTGTAAGTTTTTCTCAACACTTGAATGTAACTGTAGCATCAGTTAGTATGCTTGATTCTAGTATTTCTCTGTTTATTTACTGTGTCTAAGTTGAATTAGGTTGATAAAGATCATGTTTGTTCATTGTTTCACTTAGTTGCTCAGTATTTCATATATCACTGCTTATATAGCATAGTCTTGATTTGTATGTCTTTGTTGTTATTACTGGTATTTAGGTACTCATTTTAGTTCATTTTATCATAATATAGCCTTAGGAATCAGTCTTATGGCCTGATTTTGTCTCATGCTTTGATAACATGAAAAACGGTCTCAAATAGGACTGTTTGGCTTAGTGGATCTCACTGAGTTCAAACCTGTTCTAGTTATTGTTTGTGGTTTGCACATGTTTCGTTAGGTTAAGATAGCTCAGTTATGCAATAAAACCAGTACCCTTTTTGATAAAAGTCAGAAATCAGCTTCTAATCTCATTTATGTGTTCACTGTCTAGGATTTAGATATCATAATCATATATATTGTAGCATAAGTTGTTAGGATTACTTAAACTAGTTTCTTTTTCACTTAAAACAACATAATAGGTCATTAGGATCCAGTAGAAGTTCAAGTTAGTCAAAATAGAACTAAAGTTTAAAAAGTCAAATTTCTAGTAATAAATTTTTGAATAAACTTGAGAATTTCGTGTAGGGTTTAATATTAAGTTTTAGGACTTATGCTTTTTAGGTATCAATATTTTGTTGCTCATATTTACTATAGTATTTTTATTTAATTTTTATTTAGCTTATTAACTGCTTATTCATAACTTTGTTTTAGCATGTTTTTCATATATGTGCCCTGTGCCAGGCTCACAAGCTCATTTTCATGAGCTTGTAGCTTGTTCAATATTGAGCTTATGCCTGTGATATTTGGTGTTTTAGAAAGCCCTTCTGGCTAACTTCAAGCTTATGTACTTATTTGCTCATGTCCAGCTTATTTTCATGCTTAATTTGGTCAAGCTATGTTGACTGAACCAACTACTTACACTGACTCATCAGTGTAAGTGGGCTAGTTCATAAGCTCTCACAAAGCTTATCTGTGGACATAAGCTTTTGACTTTTGGCTTTTTGAGAAGCCCACAGACCCAACTCACTAATTGCAGGCTTATTTTGGCTTTTCAAGCTTATTTGATAAGCTCAATTATCCTACAAAGAAGCCTGCAGGCCTGTGGGTTCTATGGGTTGTAGGATTTGCTTATTTTCAACCTTTCAGCTTATTCCTTGGTGCTTTTTAGTTCCTTTTAGCTTATTTGTGTTAATCTCAATACATTTTAGCTTATTTAATCCTTTGGTTCAGATTGTGGCTTGTTCTTGTAGCTTTTTAGTTTTAAAATTTCCTTTCTAGTTAAAAAGCTCCACTGTTGGGAACTTAAGCTCATTTTGAGCTTATTTTAAGTTTATAAAAAGTTTTCTTTTGTAAAAATTGTTTAAATATCAGTGTNAGTAAGTTCACAAGCTTCTTGTGAGCTTGGTTGTGGGACTCAGCTTAAGCCTTTGGGCTTTGTGAGAAGCTCAACTAGCTAGCTTGTTAATTCAGAGCTCACTTTTCATTTTTGTGCTTATTTGCTTGTGCAATTTAGCTTCTCAAATCCTCACCACTGACCCAATCACACTGAGTCATCAGAGTGATTTGGCTAACTTCATAAGCTCTTTTTGAGCTTATCTGTGGACATAAGCTTGTGTCCTTGGGCTTTTTGGAAAGCTCAGTGGCCATCCTTGAAGGTTCCAAGCTTTCTTTGGCCTTTTGTGCTTATTGGATAAGCAAAAAGAGGCCTGCAACTTTGCAAAATGGCCTGTGGGTTCTTTGGGTTGTAGGATTTGCTTATTTTCAACCTTTCAGCTTATTCCTTGGTCCTTTTTAGTTCCTTTTAGCTTATTTGTGTTAATCTCAATACATTTTAGCTTATTTAATCCTTTGGTTCAGATTGTGGTTTGTTCTTGTAGCTTTTTAGTTTTAAAATTTCCTTTCTAGTTAAAAAGCTCCACTGTTGGGAACTTAAGCTCATTTTGAGCTTATTTTAAGTTTATAAAAAGTTTTCTTTTGTAAAAATTGTTTAAATATTAGTGTTCAATGTTTGTGTAAAGTAAAAACTCAAAAAGAAAAATAAAAGAAAAAAGTGCAGTTAGAGGGATTCGAACCTGGGACCTTGAGGTTACTTGTGACAAAACCAAACGGGTACCAGGCTCCATCTCCCCTAGGTGTTCTTATGTGTTTTAACTTTCCTTTCTTTTTTATATAGTACACATTTTCCTTATAAGCTTATTTAACTTATCAGCTTACTTCTTAGCTTATTTATAAGCTTTTTGTCACTTTTGTATTTTTCTTAGCTTAATAATAGTATAAAGTAATTTTAGAAAAAGTTTTGTAATTATTAAAAATAGTTTAGTATTTATAATAATTAAATCTAGTTTATTTAGTAATTAATTAATAATAATTAATTAAATAGTCTAATAAATATTTTTCTTTTTATAATAATTTTCTTTTATCATTAGATTTGTAAAAAAGTAATTTTCACATTCGTAGGCCTTTTATTTCTTAAAACTCGCGTTTTATTTTGTACGTTAACGTAATTTTAAATTAAACGTACATGTCTTTAATCTTTAAACGTTTCTAGGTGATTTGGTTTCACGTTTTCATTAATATAGTTTATTTAAGTCATTTTCTTTCTTATTCCTTAGTTTAGTCACTCATACCCCTTTCCTGTTCAAAATCACCCGATCACAAATCCGTTTTGTATACCATTCACACCTCGTCGGGACATAACGACCCGGGGATAATCCATACTCCTTTGGTATAATTGCATTGTGTTCTTGAATAGTTTGACTTGAGTTGACCAAATCCTTGGTCAGTTTTAGTTGACTGTTCAGAGCCAATCAGTCCATCCCAATCAAATCATGCCACGTGTGATTCCCTTGGTGTCAGGTGTCAGGGGTGTAGGGAATTGTCATAAGTACCCTTAATTGCGGTAAAATTGAGGTCGGGGTAATTAGGGTTACGGTGAATAGTGAAAGGGGTAAATTAGGGGTGAATTTGGGGGGCGGGAATTGATTTTGTTTATTTTTATTTGTTTGACTGTTTTAATTGGGAGGGTTGACCGGGTTAATGGGGTAAAGGGAATGGGCCATGGGTTTTGGGCTCGGGTTAGTGATTGGGATTGTGGGTATTTAAATGGGTTAAGGTTTAAGGATTTGGTTTTTGGGTTTATGGTTATTGGATTGGCAGCTTTGGTAAATATATCACAAGGACCAATTTTGTATTTCCTGAAATTTCAGGGACCATATATGTAAATTTATCCAGGGACTATTCTTGGCATTTGTGATTCTTCAAGGACCATTGTTGTCACTTTGAGCTTGATTAGGATCAAATGCTTGAAAAATGCTTCCCAGCTCCGGCTTTTGACACTCGTTCCAAATCTCGTGCTCGTGTTGTCGTTCTTGGCTTGTTTTTGTCCATATTTGCAATATCCGTACCTACACATTCACAAACGCAAAAACACACAATCTTTGGCAATAATAGTTAGTTTTTTGGTCGTTTTGTCTTAATTTGGTAAATAAAAGGATGTGTAAAATAACACATACCAACTACAACACAAACAATATCAAGCCATGACACAAACACAGTCAACATCATATAAGCAACAAATCACACAAGCATAAATGCAATGCAAATATAACTATAAAGCAGTAAATGCAAAAATAAACGTTAAGAGATAGGTAAAGAAAACGCAAACCCAGACACGGCGATTTATAGTGGTTCGGTCACGAAGCTCCTCTTCGCCCTAATCCACTCCCCGAGTACCCAACTCGAGAGTTACTTCACTAATCAACAAGCTCCATTCTCGGCGTAGAAAACCATACACGTCGCTTACATTATTTTCCGACACTAAGCTAGATGTCGAGTACTAATCTTAGCTAGTACCAATCTACCACGATCCACCCGATCTACCCTTGATCCACTTGATCAACACACAAGCTCACTAGCTACAAGAGATCTCCAAGATCTCAACAAGATCACAATGATCAACACTCACAAGACTAAACAAAGGATAATGACTACTTGATGTATCATGTAACACCCCAACCCGAGAAGGGCTAATGTGTAATATTATGGAGTCAAATTAGAACACAAGTGAAACGGAGATACATTTCCATACAAAGCTTACAAAGTGTTACAAGGAAAACTAAACAAAGTACAAGATACAACAGGGCAGCAACAACATAATAAGCCCAAACATAAGATACTAAGCCCAAACATAACTGCTTCTAGTCATCTCTAGGTCCAGCAAGTATCTAACAGGGTGAAGTCTTCTAAGCCCAAAAGCAAGTAAACTCTCCATCCATAACCCAGCTTCCTACTAAACCTGCCGCAGGAGAAAAGAAATGCGGCTGAGCTTACAAAGCTCAGTGAACAGACATGTACAAAAAAA
Source organism: Artemisia annua (assembly GCA_014162995.1). Lineage (NCBI taxonomy): Eukaryota > Viridiplantae > Streptophyta > Magnoliopsida > Asterales > Asteraceae > Artemisia > Artemisia annua. The sequence goes on from LBNU01033039.1 coordinate 8,684, forward strand.
AAAAAAAAAAAAAAAAAAAAAAAAAAAAAAAGACGATACGAATGAAAATACAATAAATAGAGTCAAGAGAATCATAAGAAGTACAAGGTAAAGGAGTAGGATCAATGGTTAAGGTATAAGGTGAGTGTATGTGTCAGTATATTTACCTCAGGCCACACAAATATCCAAACAAACCATATCACATCTTCGTAATCAATGTATTCGGAGGGGAGTCCTCGGAATACCAAATGTAGTAGGAGGGGATGTAATCAATGGAGTAGCTAGCTCCCAAAATGTGAAGGGGCTGCATGCACGCATGCCCAATCACCAAACAAATATAATATATATCCATATTGTCATAGTAGCCCAAACAAACAAACAAACAAATCTAGGATACATCCATACGCCCCAGCAAACAAATCATATTCATAATAATGGCAATAGCAGATAGTAGATAAGGGACGGTGTGGTACATCTCTCCAACCACACTAGAGTCATAACATTGGTGCATCAATGCTACGGTCATGGACCCTCCATAACTGGGAACAAAATAATGTCTGGGTAAATACTAAAGGGTCAAAGGTAACCATAGTTCAAATCAAATAACAATATCAATATCATGATCAAATAACTAAAGTTCAATATCAAAGTTTCCTGTAATATAAGTGCCAATGTCAAAGGTTCCATATCCCAAGGTTCCAAAAGTACCCAAAGGTTCAAATATACCAAAGGTCCACATAGGTGAGGATCAAGTCAAAGATGTAATATTAAAGGTTCAAAATATGAGACCGAAATATATCATGAGTCCAAATAAGATAAGAATTCACAAAAAAGAAAGATAGTGATATAAGTCACGAGAGAGACAAAGTAGAACACTATTGTTGAAGGAGCATTAAACTGAGGGGTCAATAAAACAAGGTCAAAGTTTGGTAAACCTCTAAGTCTTCAAGACAACCCAAAGTTCAAAATCCCATGGTTCATAATAAAAGGCTCATAGTGGAAGTTTAAAACAAAGGTTCAATTTAGCAGGTTTATGTTAACTATTTTAAAGGTTCGTAATAAAATCACTTAAAAGGTTTATATCAAAGGTTCATTTAAAAGGAATCTTCCAAAAGATAGCGTTCATAAAAGTGATCTTTAATGAAGGTTTTCATTAGATATTCTTTAAAAATGGTCTTCATGAATTTGTAAGATCCCAATTAAAAGTGGTCTTAAATTAGGGATGAGCATGGTTCTGGAAACGGTTGGAACCGAAACCTGAACCGGTGGACCCGAAAACCGATTTTTCTAAAAAGTGGGAACCGAGAACCGAACCAAATATAGTTTTTGGTTCCGGTTCTGGTTCCGGTTCCAGTTCTTTTGGATCTATCCGTATAGAAACCGCTTTTATATTAACCTAATAAAAAAACACAAAAAATTAAACCTTTTAAGAACTTGCAACCATTTACATTTAAGCAAATAACAATTAACAACTAAACCATAAACTCAAATAATTGTAGCTACGTGATAATGATAGATAATAAACAACGTGGCTACGTGATGATGATAATAAACATTGTAATGTTGTATTAATAAAAGTGGCTACGTGATGATGATAGATAATAAACAATGTATTAATAAAAGCGCTAGCAAATTTTAGCATGATGAACATGTAAAAGCTAATCAAATGCAAATAAAAACAAAATATAAACTTACTTCCATTGTTTTGATAATGATGAATGATCTTGAAATGTTATCAGGTATAGATTGATTATTGATTTGTGGATGTTTCAGTAAATTAAAGATTAGGGTTTAGAGTGTTCGACTTGATGGCTAGTAGGGTTTTTTATGATACGTAGGATTTGATTAGTATTTTGATAAGAAGTAAAAAATTACATATTTTTATAATTATTGGATACTTGGTTCCGGAACCGAGAACCGGTGGAACCGAACCGATCCGACCCAAGAACCGAAAAATCTCAAAATCAAGAACTGGAATTGGAACCATTGGTTCTGGTTCCGGTTCGGTTCTTCATGGTTCCGGTCCGGTTCCGGTTCTTTGGTTCTTTTGCTCATCCCTATCTTAAATCATGCTAGAAGCATCGTCATGTAGTTTCTCCTTAAAAACATTTCCATATTATAATTAAGGAAAAGGGTTTTCCCATCCTGTTAAAATATCCCAAAGGACTTCCAAAGTTCAAAAGGGTCCAAAGGCTAAGGTCTCAAAAAGTTAACGAATGGGTTATGTCAATATCTTACCATAAGGGTCAAACGAAATTAATAGGATCACAATACCAACGAAATACATCAACCACAGAGCCAAAGTATAAAAGGGAGGGGTCATAACAAGGACCAAGAGGAATTATAACACGATAACAAATCAAAGGCAAAGTCAAGATAGAGAAAGTGTGCACTCTTGCTGAAAGAGTACGGAATATCTGTACCTTCGCCGAATCAAACAAAATAAGATCAAACAAAAGAAGAAAGATCACTCCCGCTTCACCGGACCTAGAAGAAAGTGAATAACGAATTACAATGCGTTCAAATTCATTAAGTTACCTCTTTTAGTTATCCTTCCATTTTTAGTAACTTTCCATATCTAGCAGCTTCCTATTTTTAGCAGGTTTCCTGATTTAGTAAGTTTCTATATTTAGAAATTTTCCTTGTTAAGTAAGTTTCCAAAAATAGCAGGTTTCCAAGTTTAGAAGGTTTTCATAAATAGTACTTTCCAAGTATAGCAGGTTTCTATAATTAGCAGATTTCCAAAATTTGCAAGTTTCCAATTATAGACATATTCAATATAGTTAGCTTTACCATTTTAACAAGTTTCCATAACTAGATAAGTTAAGGATTTCAATTAATAAGAGTTTTCCAAGATTAAGGTTTTCTATTAATCATTTTCATATTTAGGGTTTAAATATGTCAAATAAACAAGTTAAGGGTCAAAAGTGCAAATATTGCCAAAGTTCCATATTTTATACCAAAATTCCACAAGTAAGTAATATTTACCATTCAATACTTCAGGTTTACCAAATGTTACCATTTAAACCCTCAAGTTATATTATTTACCAAATAAGTCCTTTTTGATATTTAATTTACAATTACAACCATGTTTAATTTAAATTAACACTTATAACCCTTAATTATCAAAAGTATACCATTTCAGCCCTTAATATAATATCTATTCAAAACAGCCCCTTTACTTTCATAATTTATAAGTTTAGTCCTTTAATTAAAATAAATACAATTTACAACCTTTTAATTAAAGAAATTACAAATAAACCTTCTAAATTACCAAACTTGCACATTATATCCCTCAAAACCAAATATGTACGAATCAGCCCTGAATTTATAAATTTTACAAAACACACCCCTTAATTTAATTAATTACAATTCGATTTAATTAAATCACATAATTACCCATTTAACCCTCAAAATTAACAAAAAACGCCCTCATTATCATTTTGTTCAGATTACCCCTGGTCTATTACATGTTAAAAAAATATCCCTTAAATTTGGAAAATTTCAAAACACACCCTTATGTATTTAAAATTCAATTTGGTTATAAATAAAAATCATAAACCCTAAACCTAAATCACCAATCATCATGTAATCATTACTTCATCATTAACAACATTAAAAATCACAAAAAAATAAAAAAAAAACCTAACCATAAATTCGTACCTCCTTTTTCTTATTTATTTTATTTTATTTTTGTTTTCTATAAAAACCCGATTATCAAAATAAATTCACAAAAAACGTTTCTGAGGTCAAAAATCATAGAATCCATTTTAATAGAGTTATTTAATATATATATGACCTGTAGAAAATATGTTTGATGCTCACAAAATTTATTTCCAGCCGAATGCAATTTATTTCCATTTTTAGGGTTTTAATCCACACCATTTTTCTGGAGTGCATGGGAAATTTTCCCACGTCTCATATAGTTTATAGGACGAAAAAAAAAATACCTTGTTGAAGAATTAACGAAGGAAAAGAGCAGAACGAATTTATTATGCCCGATTAGGATAATTCGACCAAGAAATGCCCAAACAATGGAACCACGACTCCACCACCTCTAGCACTATTTTTACCAGCCTCTTAGCCTCTAAACACGTTGAAGAAAAATAACAATGGGTTTCCAGAAAATGGTTTGTAGCCGAAAGTGATTTTTGGAGGCGTTTTAGAGGTTTTCTTTGGCTATTTGGCAATAATAAGAGATATAACCGGTTTTGAGAGAGTATATTAGGTAAATTGGAATTTTTAGATAAGGAAATAAATCAAGGAAATCAAAATTTAATGGAGTTGATAATTGATTGAGCCGAATTTTGTGATTTTCGATTTAATGTAAATTGTTTTATATATATGGAAATAAATCAAATATTTATATAATAATTTCTTAGGTTATAAAATAATTAGATATTTAAATTTCTAACAAATATATACTTATGATGATATTTTTTAATTAGGTTATGCACAAAATTTTAAATAATAACGGAACATTTAACAATTTATGAGATTTTTAAATTTAGGGGCATTTTGGTAATTTAAACATGTTATAAAAATGTGAGTTTTACATATCAAGATACAACAAGCTTATAACAAGTAATACAAGTGCACTACTCAATGACTCTAACACATTGTATCTTCTTGATACTTTGTGTTCTTCTCTTGGACTAGAAGAGGAATGAAGGTGATCACTTGAATGGATGATTGGATCACTCTAAAACAAACTAAGACTCTCTAAATGATCAAAGAAAGTGATCTAAATAAGAAGGGATTAGACTAGAGAGAAATGACTGGAAAAATCAAGTGAGAAGTGTAAAATTGTCCACTATTTATAGGCAAAGAGAAATTTGACCGTTACAGGGGGACGACACCACTATATGTCACACGGTACCACTAAATTTAGTGGTACCGTGGTACCGTCCGGGACAAAAAAACGCTCCTCTTTTTGGTTTTAGTGGCGGAAGATTTATTTAGGGATGTTTGGAGCTATTTTAGGGGGAATTATGACTGTTGGAAAATTCAAATTAATTATTCCAATTAAAACATTTATTTTTAATTCAAAAATAATTTGTAAAGTGAATTTTTGAAAAAATGTTTTGTCACATTTATATAAATATGAAGTTTAGAACAAAAAATTTATTTCTTTGATCATCCGTCAAGTTTTAAATTTGTTTGTTCATACCTTGAGTGATTTATGTCGGAATGGAAATCTGCGACTTGAGTGATTTACGTCGGAATGGAAATCTGCGACTGAGTTGAAGCATACTTGAGAATTCGAGAGATGCTGAAGTAATTGTGCATTGATGATTTGTGTTTACAAGTAACTTATACATTTTACGTTATGCGTTACGAGTTACATGTTTGTCATCATTAAAACCGAAGAAATCATTTAGTTTAAATATCGTAATATTTGCACTAACACAGATACTTTATTCAGCACACAAAACAAACAAACCATTTATTTGTTTACAAATAGATAACATATATCCAGACAGACACTTTAGTTTAACAGAACTTAATAAAAAAACTAAACAAACAGGCCCTAAGTAAATGTCAACCACTTTGACATCATAACTCCATAACATTATCGACTGTTGTCTTTATATTGAATCAGCATCCTCGGGTAATCTATAAGTTTATATGAATTAGTTTGATATTACTTAAACTCAATATAACAAAAGTTCCTCACAATTTATAATGTCATTGTAACGGAATTCATAAAATGAAAAACATTTATCAAAAAATAATTTATTATGTCGTTGTAACGCGCGAATACCCTGCTAGTAAAGTATAAATCATAAACTCTTGCCAGGCTTCTGGATTTTCAAACCAAACGTACGCAATATGCAAATTCTAAAACATGGAGAATCCATTACACGAATCATATGAAATAACCATTTTTGAAAATGCACTTAAAAGTTATCGAATCACTAGGATGCAAAAGTATATTATTTTTAAGTTATCAGGAATCACTAGGATAATTTTTAAAGTCATATGATGCAAAAGTATATTGTTCTTACATCGTATGATTTTTAAAATAATATATAAGTTTTCTTTTTATTTATAAGCATCCTATAAATTACATCTTTCATCTGTGTGGGATAATATAATAAATAAGATTATTAACAATTCAACAACTTGCACAAATACTAACTACAAAAGGTGTATATTTATAAAAGTAATTATTCTAACATGATTGAAATGTCTTTTAGAATTCAGATTTTTTTATTAAAAATAAATATTATAGTTTTTGATTAGGAGATTTAATTTTTTATATCGTACTCTTTTTTACAAATTAAGGACTATAAGTCAATGTCAACCACTTCGACATCATAACTATATAATATTATCGGCTAATGTCTTTATATTGAATCAAAATCGGAGGATAATCTATAGTTTTATATGTATTAGTTCGATATTACTTAAACTCGATCAATATAACAAAATGTCCTCATAATTTTTTTTTAGAAAGGCAGCCATATATACCGAAACAAAACAAAGAAAATACAAACGTCCTCATAATTTATAATGTTGTTGTAACGGAAAACATAAAATGAAAAACATTTATCGAAAAATATTTTATAATAAGGTATTTTCCGCCACAACACACGAATACCCTGATAGTAAAATATAAATTATAAACTTTTGCCAGGACTCAGGTTTTATGGTCAAACCAAACGTACACAATATGCAAATGCTAAAACATGGAGAATCAATTACACTAATCATATGAAAATACCCATTTTTAAACGCACTTAAAAGTTATCAGGAAATCACTAGAAATGTTCACTAATATATATTCTGTGTCATTCCATTAAAAGTCCTTACTATAACGTTTTTTAGTACACCTATAAATATATGTGTTTGGACTGTTTGAGATGATAGAAAGTATAGATATTCCATGCTCCATGTCTGCCAAAGTTTCTGTAATATGCTTCGATTTCACACGGAAAATAATAAGAGAATAATATTTAAATATTAATAAACATAGAATTTAGTGATAAATAGAAAAAGATAAAAAAGAAAACTTTAAACCCAAATAATATTCTTTTTTTTTCTTTATATAATCGGAATGGTTTGAGATTAAGATGCGATTAATTACGGGTAAACTTTTGCATGAAGAACTATATAAGGATATCATAATTAAAAGACCTCCATTAACAAAAGTAGCTAGCAACCTCCTACTAACAAATTCATTAGTCCACTTAATTTGGAGCTGAGTTGACCATACTATTTTAGTAGTATTCATGTTCTCTTCTTTTCCTATAGATTTTTGGAAATTGTTATATTGAGACTTGAATATCTAAGAAAGATTACAAATAAGCCAATAAATATTGAAATAGTACAAATATCTACACGAGCCATAAGTTATCAATTCACTCACAAACATTTCAATTTTCGAATGCAAAATGATCACATACACATGCTTTGTGACTCAATTTATAACTTGGCTCGTGCAGATATTTGTACTTTTCGATACATGTAGGGCATATATGCATGTTGGTAATAATTTAATTGAAAGCTCGAGAATATTACGGGTTACATGTTAATGGATTTCAGAGCCTCAAGTTCTTTAGTTAAATATAAACTATTAAAGCATCCTACTATAATATCGTAGTAATATTTATACTTTTTTAGAAGTCTACAAAGTTGGCACGTCATACAGTTTCCCCAACGTAATACAGTAAAAAAAAAATTACCGTTATAAAACTTATCTCGCGTATATGACTTAGGATCAAATTAGAAGAAAACTTAAAATGAGAAGGATGAGAAATAACTATAAATACAAATTAGATATGCGTCGACTTGAATTAGATGCATCCCTAATCTTTTAGATGCACCCTAATATATTTCCTTGCTAAAAATTAGATGCATATGCATGTATTAGATGCATTTCATCAAGTTAGAAGAATCCTATGTATTTTTCGCCCTCTGCGAGTCAAATTTGTTGCTAGTACTACTTTACATCGTTTTCACTTCAAAATCACTTTCGAAACTAAGTGAAATGCTTCTAAATGAATAGAGATGCATCTAATTCAAGTCGATGCATCCTAAATATATAGTTATAGTTATTTCTCATTCTTCTCATTTTAAGTTTTCTTCTCGCTGGATCCTTACCCTATGTATATAGCAAAATTTTCAGATATTTATCTATGTACAGTATTATAATTACTGCAATGAAACCGCTCATAAAAACTATTTCATGTCATGCCATCTATCAATACTTTATATATCTCACTATTACAGATTTACAGATCAACCTACATCATTTCATCTACATTTTCAACATACTAATTAGAAGTAAGTTTTAGATTGCAACTTTACACTAAGTCACCAACTCATGCGACGACAATGTTTACAACGTACTATATTCTAATAAAATTATAGAATACATAAACTTTTCAGATAACGAACTATCACCATACCATTGATCATATAATATGCACACTATGCTTAAGGAACCTTCTTGCAACTCAAAAGTTCAAATATCACTTCTTGTTTCCACTATAAATACTCCTTACACGAATGTATTCTTCACATCACTCACATTTTCACATAAAACCTCACACCACAACAATTAAAATGATGATGTGTAGTAAACAAGTTCATGCATCTTTATTACAAATACCAATCATATTATCTTCACTTAGACGTCGTACACAAAAAGAAAAAGTTGTAGTGGTCATGGGTGCAACGGGCACGGGTAAATCAAGACTTGCTATAGATATCGCGACACGACATCAAGGCGAGATCATAAACTCAGATAAAATACAAGTTTATGAAGGTCTAGACATTGTTACAAACAAAATAAGCGAGCAAGAATGTAACAATATTCCTCACCACCTTATTGGAATAGTGGAGCCCGAAGCCGATTTTGAGGCTCGAGATTTTGTTAGAAGTGCATCACTTGCTATGAAGTCGATTATTGGTAGAGGGAAAGTTCCTGTTATTGCAGGTGGGTCGAATTCGTTTATTGAGGCATTGGTTGATGATAGGAATTATGAGTTTAGATCGAGGTACGATGTTTGTTTTTTGTGGGTTGATGTTGAAATGCCAGTGTTGCATAGGTTTGTTTCGGACCGGGTTGATAGAATGGTGGCTCATGGCATGGTGGAAGAAGTTAGAAAAATGTGGGACCCGGATTGTGATTACTCGAAAGGGATTCGGCGCGCGATTGGCGTTCTGGAATTTGATGCATTTTTTCGATCAGAGTTATCGTCGTCTAGTGATAATGAGACTCGATCAAAGTTATTAGAAGCCGCGATTAATGAGACTAAGGTTAACACGTTCAAGCTTGCATGCCGGCAATTAAGGAAAATCAACAGGTTAAAAGATGTTAAAGGGTGGCAAATTCATCGGTTAGATGCTACTAAAGTGTTCCAAAAAAATGGTAGTGATGCAAATGATGCATGGGCTAAACTAGTAGCGGCACATGGTGCCTCTATTGTTAGCCAGTTTCTAAAAGATCGCTCATCTGTATTTACTGTAGATGTCGTGTCAAATACTAATGTTGTGACACGACATAGAGAGTATCAAAAAACGGCGGTGGCATGAGTTTGCACAAGTTAACTTATTTTTTAGGGTCTTGTTTCGGCGGTACAAAACGGTATTGCATGTTCTTGTGTGAAATGGACTTGAATAGTCATGTAGAGTAGGAATGATAATGATTGGGTTAAATTATTTAATTTTGTATGACAGTGTATGTATGATCTGTAAGATGAGTGTATACAAAATATAATACACTGAATCAATGTTCTGTACGGCTATTGTTTGCTCATCGTAGTGTCATAAAGAAAGTTGCACTTTGTTTATGTACCAACACAAGTCACCACACGGTATTATGACATAATCTAGTATGCAATCATACAATTTGAATGATTATGTGCTGAGTGTCCTCGCCTTCAACTCGAACACGATAAAAAAGTGTTAAGGGAGTTAAACCGAACACAGCTCGAAACATGTTTAGACAAAACTAAAAGTCTTTAACCCAATTATTTTCTGTGTAGATATGGAATCATGTTTCTTGTCATCAGTGACAGAACTAGAGAGGTCCTGCGGAGTCAAAGGATCTCGATCAAATTTTGATTCGTAGCGTTAATATTCGTAAAAGAATCTCAAACTTTTGTAAATGCACCCGGTCTAACGGAATCTTGTTTTAACACATGGTTTATTTGATTCTTTAGTATGTGAAAATTCGACTCAATTTCTATTAAAACTCAACTGTTTCAATTGAAACCGCACTTTTCGTTTATATTTTTCTTTTCCACTAAAGTTTAAGCAAAATTGTGCACACGGTCACTTTTAGTTCTGGTTCCGCTACTACTAATTTTAACAAGAGTAAATTACAAGAATGGTCCCTGTGGTTTGACGAAAATTTCACATACCGTCCCTCAAACTTAAAAGTTGCATGTATGGTCCCTGTCGCTGCCAAAAAATAACATGAATGGTTCCTCAGACTAACTGTCGTTAGTTTTTTCCGTTAGTCCATTTACACCGTTAGTCCTTTAATGACCGTTTGCAACAAACATTTGCACCGTTAGTCCTTTCATACGTTTTTGTCTGTTTTTATACGTTTTCGTCTGTTTTTATACGTTTTCGCCCATTTTCTTACGTTTTCATCCGTTTTCTTACGTTTTTGTCTGTTTTTCTTACGTTTTTCCGTTTACATATGTTTTTCTTACGATGTTTCCATTTACATACGTTTTTCTTATAATTTGGTTTATAAATTTTTGTTTTCTTATATTTTTTTTTATAATTTTTTCCCTAATAATTTGGTTTTATTATAATTTTTTTTTCTTATAAATTTTAAAAATATATAGGAAAAACATTATAAGAAAAATTAAAAAAAAATTATAAGAAAACCAAATTTAAACATATTTAGGAAAAATAGTATGAAAACAGAAAAAAAAACGTAAGAAAAACGGACAAAAATATAAGAAAAAACGGACAAAAACGTCTGAAAATGAAAAAACGTAAGAAAAACGGACAAAAACGTAAGAAAAACAGACGAAAATGTAAGAAACAT
>LBNU01033040.1:20251-32411 GCA_014162995.1 Artemisia annua
CGGACAATGTTTCAGAACCAGCAGCAGAGTTCCTAGTGCTAGCAGTAGAGACTCCATAAAGCCCCCAAAAAAAAAAAAAGCAAAAGGAGAGTCTCTGTGAATTATTACCTTTAGCAAACAAAGAGCAATGTTTTGAGCACTGATGTAGAAGAATATTGTCTGTAAGCCCCTCAACTCAGGCTCAATAAAGAAGCCTTCAAGTTGTATGTATATGATATCCAAGCTCATTGTATCCAAGTCATCCTTGATTCTCCACACAAAGTATGCATGCTCCATTCTGGTGCAAGGCTTCTAAACAATTTTAAGATTTACATCTTCCTGAGGGGATGAATGTATCCAGCAATAGCTTTAGCTGACTCACCAGCCTTTGAAAAGCTGTTTTATAAGTACCATCCAAGAGTTTCTTCACTGAGAGCATGAATGTTCTCCAAATGATGACTCTCACAGCATTCTTCTTGAACCTTTCTTGGCCTCATTATCACCAAATCCCCTTTTTGACTACCCCCTCTAACAGCATCCATAAGCCCCTTAGCAGTCCTCAATTTCATTCAAAAAGTCAAAGCTGAAATATCATTAGGTATTTTTTCCCAATAAGAATACTATGGCCTTTATCTTCCAACTTCTTGAGATCCTTCAGCTTCCCTTGCTTTGATAGAAACGAGAGGCACCATCAACATTCACTGTGGTTTGAGTACCATTTAGACAATAGCATTCCCACATCTTGTAGTCAATGCATGCGATGTATTGCCTTATTCTCCATCTTCCTATAACTGGTAACTCACCTTGCTTCAGCATAGGAACACCTTGGAGGCAGTCACCATATGAGTTTCATCACCCCATGTGGCTATAGGTGGTTGAAAAGAAGTAACTGAAATTTGTTGAGTTCTTCTTAATCACAGGCTTCTAGATCACCAGCTCTGATACCATGTTGATCCCCAGTTGAGCAGTTTGATCTAGTATTACTACTAAGATAAACCAAGACAATAATGTATAGAAGCTGACTTGTATGTAACCCTTAATCACTATGCGGAATATAGTAATTAATTAAGAAGAACGCGAACACAGGTAATTCCACACCTTAAACACTTTCAATATAATTAATACGAGCCGCCCCCCACTCTGAATAGTGCTAAGGGTTTTACAACCTTGAAGTGTATGAATAACTAGAATAATACGTACTCCTAGACAAACCCCTAGGATCTCCTTTTATACACCAAGGGACCCTACGGCCTTACATCACTTCCTATACAAAGACAAGATATTCTAAAACAATAGAATATTACAAAACATCTTTACTATAAATAAAAGCCGCGTACATAATCTTATCACCAAGCAGCCAAGAGTTATCATGGCATATACTTCCAGCAGTAAGAGTCTCAGCAAGTAGTCATGTCTGGCAGTAGAACTTTACACTAGCAGGTAGAGTTGTCTGACCAGCAGTAGAGTATACACAGAAGTAGAGTTAATTTAAAACCCAACAGATACACCCCAAACGAAGATCTTAGAGCTGTAAGAAGGTCCTGCATGTATTTAATTCATTAAGTAGTTTTGTTTTATTGTAATAGTAAGCTTTAATTCATCAGGATTGATGGCCGGTAGTTTGTGAGTACGCAATAATCAAATGCCCGCCTTAAAATTGCTTTCCCATCAATTAAAGTTTATATGTTTGATGTCTTTGGTGAACTTATATTAGTGCATTGATTACCTCTGTGTCTAGCTGAGCACTGTTAGGCCACCATACCCCTTCCTCGCCTATTTACTCCGTTGTCTTTGGATAAGTAGGATATTCATAAGTAATCATTAAGGGTTTACTCGTCGATATAATAGCCAACGAGTACGGATTAATTATATACACTTCATATAAAACTAGCAATAAAACAAGTGACAAGCTACTTAATTATCAGGACAGGTCTTCTTATTTTCTCTATTATCTATCTGTGTACGTGTATGTTATTCGCTGATTTGTTCTCATTAGTATTTACTGTTTAATTAAATAACCAAACTGTGCCAATCTCTTAGGCTGAACCCCTTTCGTTAGATTAGACTGTAAAGCTAACTTAGATATTAAAATACTGATTAGGATAACTAGATAATACATTCCACTCTTAGTGATCGACACTCTGCTTACCATTATATACAAACTGACCGGGTACACTGCTCGTTAAGTGTGTGTGTGTTATTGATAAGTCGGCTAAATATAAATGTAAAACTTGAATAGGCATTAACACTGCTAAACCGCAACGACACATCACGCCCATCAGCTTTACTTCTTAATCCCACAATCTATATCTCTCAAATCAAGCAGTTTTGGAACTCTGTTGTGTCCATCACCATTGAAGATGGAGATACACATGAAACTGTGTATACTCTAAGAGCCACAATGGATGGGGTAACTATTGATGTTACTGAGTCATCCTTGAGGAGGATTCTCCAATTGGATGATCTCAATGGTATCATCACATTGCCCATTCCAGAAATTCATGAATACTTGTCTTCCATGGGGTATGATACCACTGACAAAAAGGTTACTTTCGAAAAGAGTGGTTTTTGTCCCCATTGGAGATTTTTAATTCATACTCTTTTACATTGCCTTAGTCCTAAGAAAACATCTTATGAACAATTCAGTTCAACAATGGCTTACCCTTTGGTTTGTCTAGCCACAGATAGGATTTTTAATTGGTCTAAATATATTTTTACAAGTATGCAAGGCAATGTAAAGAGTTTAACAAAATTTTGATGTATCCAAGGTTTGTGCAAGCAGTGTTAAATGAATTTCCACTACAACCCCATAGAAGAGTTTACAAAATCCGTCTCTTTAAGCCCAAAGTTTTTCAAAACATGGATAAGGTTGGTAATGGGGTTGTTAAACCACTTTTTCCTCAAATGCTTGCAAAAATTGCACAGGTACAGGGTGAAGATGCAACAACCCCAGTTGTATCCCAAAACACACCCACAATCACAATTCCACCTATTGACTACACTCCACCAGTTACTCACACCTATGAGAGGAGGCAAAAACAGCCAACTCCTCCCATTACAACACAGCATGTCCCTGATCCTTTTGGCTTAGGCATAAGCAGTGGTGGTTTCAGGCTTCAACCTAGCCCTGCTAGGGAGGAGACTGAACCTATGCCCTATGATTCACCTCTCCCAACAGGTAACACAGTTGGAAGTGTTGAGGGCAGTGGGCAACCTATGGAATTGATGGAACTCTGTACCAAGTTGTCAAAGCAGGTTGAATCTCTGAAGAAGGACTTGGCACAAGTAAAGGAGCAACATGCCAAGGATGTTACAAAGCTGCAAGAAGAGATTCAGACATTAAAGAAAGAGTTGCAGGGGTTGAAACAGAAAAAGAGAATTGCAAAGATAGTGATTTCATCTCCATCCTCACCTCATGATGGTGACTCAGAAGATTTCAGTGAGGATTTTGGAAATTCTCCCAAACAGGGGAGGAAAACAGATGCTGAAACCAAGGGGAGGAAGATTGATTTTGGAGATGAAGGTGATTCAGAGGAAGATTTTGATTTTGATTTTGGAGTTACTGATTTGGCATTTGATGAGCCAATAGGTGAAAGCAAGGGTACTGAGGAAGTTAATACTCAAGAAGAAGTTCCTCAACAGCAACTTGATACAAGTCAACCAGAGCAAGAAGATTCCACTGGTGCTACAAATATTTCCACAGCAGATCCAATTCCCACTGATACCATTCCCACTACAGAGTATATGGTTCCCACTGCTGGATAAAATATTACCACTGCAGAGGAAGAACTTGAAAAGATCAGGAAAGAAAAAGGTAAAGCAGTTATGCAGAGTGAAGAGCTACCTAGAAGGAAAGTTAAAAAGAGAGTGCAAGCTCAAGTTGATTATGATGCTGAAGTTGCTAGAAAGCTCAGAGAAGATGAAGTTGCAAATAAGAAAAAGCTAGAAGAATTGGAAATTACAGACTTCATGGAGGCTAAAACGCTGGACAGAATTGAAACCACTGCTCCAATGGATGTAAATCCAATTTCCACTGTTCCACCTACAACTCTGAGAGAGAAGACTCCAGAATTCACATATGTACCAATAGAACAAGAGATTGAGTTCTTGATTGCTAATGATCCAGTGGTCAAGAAGAAAGCAATTGACCTAGTTGCGATAAATCTTTAACTGAAGAACAAAGAATAGCTCAGTTAAAAGATTTCATTCAAATGAAGAATAGACAAGCACTTCAAGATGCAATTGGTTCAGTCAGAAAGGGTCAAAAGAAACCAAGACAACCAACCGAGGCACAAGTTATCTCAGTGATGAAAACCTATTGTTGTAGTGTTGGTGGCTGGAAGATGTATCAATTCAAAGGAATGACCCATGATCAGATTAAAGGTGTCTACTACAGAGTTAAGAGGCAAGATAATGACTTTATTCCTATGAACTCTGAAGAAAAAGAAAGAAGATATCCTCATCTGAAGAGAAAAGCCAAAGAAAGTGAACCTCATACTATTAAGAAAACAAGATTTGCTAAAGAACAAGAAGTTCAATTTGAGAAATTCACAGAAGAACAGTTGACTGGTATGATCTTGATTGAAGAAGAAGATTTTTATCATGACCCAATGCAAGTCAGACATCCTATTGTAGATTGGGAAGTTTACACTGCTAATAACTTTGCTTCAACATGGAAGATTACAAGGCTAGGTGGTGAAACTTCATCATTCATTCAGTTTGAAGAACTTATCAAAGCATGTGACAGAGATGATCTTGATACATTATGGAGATTGGTTCAAGAAAGGTTTGATGCTGGCAGTCTCAAAGATGTGAAGGAAATGCAGTTGTGGGTTGATCTAAGAAGGCTCTATGCACCTGATGCTAATGATAATTTCTGGAAGTTTGAATCTTCATGTCCCAGTACTACATGGACTTATTATGATTCATGTGAAGTTCATCATGTTTCTACAAAAGCTGGAATAGATGCATTTATGTTTGCTGAGAAGGAGTACCCACTCAGAGTTCAAACTCTCACTGTGATGTTTTCTACAAGGATAAGAGTTCATGAAGATACTGAGAAGGTCAGAGCATTGATACATAGGATTCAAGAACAATGTTCAAGAGCTATTCAAGCATTAAGAAGAAAGTGAAGTGTTTGGAAGAATTCCCCAAATCCTAAGAGATGATGCAGATTGAAGAAACTTATTGATTTGCAGAGAAATCATAAGTTTAGGGGAGGATTGTTGGGAATAATGCTAACAGTTACCACTGATAGGCTTATGGAAGACACTGCTGAAGAATGCACTAGCAGTGGAAATACATTACCACTGCTAGTACATATTATTACCACTGCTATTAGGATAACTATTATGTATTCGTATATAGATAAGTATAGAAAACATCTTGTGTTTATTCTATTTAGATAGCTTAATACTTATCTTGTAGAGGACTCCTTGTGCTATAAAAGGAGGTCCTAGGTCATTGTTCTAGGCACGAATTACCCTAGAGAGCTTCAAGGTGTAACCCTAGTGATAAGCAAGATCACTCGTATTATTATCAATAATATTGAAGCTTTGTGTTAAACATTATACAACTGTTCTCACTTACATTACATCATACAATCCATCTTCTAAGTATTACTAAGTATATTCCGCGTACTTAATAATATTACTCAAAGTATCACTAACACAAGGTGTGTGTTTAGATCCATCAGAGGGGATTGCTGAAAATGTGCTAGTTAGGATCGAGAAGTTTGTGTTCCCCGTAGACTTTGTAATTCTAGATATGCCCGAGGATGTTAAGATTCCTTTAATCCTTGGAAGACCTTTCTTTTCTACTGCCCATGCTAAAATTAATGTATTTAAAAGAAAAATATCATTAAAAATAAGGAATAACAAACTAGTCTATAAATGTGAAAATTCGGCTAAAAGCATAATTAGAGGTGTCTATATGCTAGAAGATAGAGTAGCGGAAAGCACATCGATCAAAGATAATTTAACTAATCCCAATCATTAGAAACCTACTGAGATTAACACGTTCACTAAGTCTAACCGTAATGAAATTAACTATTCTAGCAACGAATTGTGTGACTCTAAAAGTATTGATAAACGTAGGAAAATTGTCGATAAAACAAAGAAGGTCTTGTTTGTTGAGCTACCGTCACATCTTGGATATTTGTGCTTATATGATAATGAAAATCTCCCATTTATCGCTTTATCCTCTCTACCCGAAAGGGTTAGAATTCTGTTTGTACAGATATTGAAAAAACATGGAGTGGAGATCAAGGACGGGCAAGATATGGTCGACACAACTGGGCTAATAATGAGGGAGCGTGACGCTTCCGACTACTTTAATGATCGCTATTAAGAAGCTGAACGTGAGTCTAACTTGAAGACTCTGGAATAAAGACAAGTGTTGACCGGGAGACAACCCAGAACTTTTCATCTATTTTCTGTTTTATGTCGAGTCTGTCAGACCTGCAGAAGATGCGGCGCATCTCCACCACGGAATGCGGCATGTCATCTGCACTGGTCATATCTTATTTTATTTTTCTGCATTTTTATTTTCGACTTTAAAATATTCTGTCAGTTTATTTAATGCGGCGCATCCCTGTTTAAGGATACGACACATCCTATCCTGTATAATATTTTATTTCGTATTAATTCCATGATCGATACGGCACATCTTCTTCCATAGGATGCGGCATATCGACTGACCTGATGATTTACAATTTTTATTTTTTAGGTTTTATTTTCACTAACTACTAATGTATTATGCAAGTTTGAACCTTCTTAACTCATGTGTGTTAAAGTCTAGGTGGTATTATAGATTCCTGAAATTTTTGTGGAAACATCATTCATGAAGCTTAAACGTTCTAATCCACAAGAAAGTTGATCTTTGCTCGTAAACGCATAATGGAGGATCATTCCGAGCAAATATCAGGGAAGTTTTTATGTTCTAATTCTTTTATTTTCCAGTTTTTAACCATTAAAAACAAACAACGAGGACATTGTTTAACTTAAGTGGGGGGATGGAGAATTAGAACACTTACTTGTCCAAACTTTTTCAAAATATGCTTAAAATGCACTTAATATATCAAAATTTAAAAAATTTTAGCATGTTTTTGTTTAAGTGTAAATTACATAGCCGCACACATAACATTACTTTTTGCCTAAAATCAAAAACTTTAGTGTGCTGGTGACTTGTAAACTTTAGAACTTGGCTTTTATACTATTCGAGACCACCATAATGAGTATTATCGATATAATTGGAGTGACTTGTCTAACTTGGTAAATTCTAGGATTACACCCAAAAAGCCTTTATATGTTATGTGATATTAACTAACTACACCGGTTAGTTAACCCCCGTATAAACCCAATTGTTTACTCTCACTTTTAGAGTAAGATACCCCTAGAAAAACCCTCAGAGCCATTCCTTTCGTTTCTTACACCTTTGTTAAAATGTTTCGTTACACCCTTACACCTTAGCCTACCCTGTAGATTGAAATCCATGGTTAGTTACTTTAGGCAAAGTGTGTTTCCTTACATTACCTGTGTTCGCGTGCGTAATTCATTATCTTTGGTTAGGTCGGGAAATTTCACAATGCAATTGGAGTGAAAGTACATATTGTATATTTTTAGTTTATTTTTCGTGTGTTTACTACTTTCGCTATTACAGTTATTTCTAAAAGTTATGCAAAGTATGGAAAAATTATCCAGAAAAATCGTGGTAGAAAAAGTCGTGAAATTTTACATAAGTAAAAAAAAAGAAAAAAAAAAGAAAAAAAAAATTGAAAAAATAGAAAAGAAAAAGAAAGAAGAAAAAGTTAGAAGTTTGTTTTAACCAACTTATGTAAAGTTTTGTGAAGTGGGAGATATCACCACTAATTGTTGTTGTATATTATACTAGCTTCATAACCCGCCCCGGCGGGTTCGCTTCATAATAATATAGATAATATTAAGAGGAAGAAAATAAACATTGATAAGCTCCTAATGCTAAATAATAAATTAAACAATCAATGATATCTGATATATTACATTCAACTATTTCATTAAATAATCAATATCTGAATATTGATCAATTAATTACATTATGGCCTAATGCTAATTATTTGATTATTTACATTATAATCTAATATCAACTTAGCAACACGTAGAAAGTCAAAGTCAGTATATATACTGTGAAACACCCGGTTCCATATTAAAAATATAGTGTTTTTTTAAAAAGGTACTGGTCTTCTCAAATATACATGATATCATAACAGAATTAGCAAACAACAATGAACCAAGGCAAATTGTAGACCTTGTAAATACCATGCATGTAACATAGTCTCCATAACCAATCTCCATTCTTGGACCCTTGTCCGGTTTAACGGATGGTTGGGGCAACTTAACAGCAACATTGAGATACCCATTTTGAGGGTGTGTGTAAATCCCTAAAAGGCAAACAGCTGATGAGTTCAGCAAAATGCCGAGGCCATACTCCTTGAGATAAGAAACTTGGTTTCCAATTTCCCAATTTCAGAATGAGATCGTGCTGCCCTTCTCTTTCCAAACGACCTTTTGAGAATCCTGAAAAAAAATTGGACGCAAGAAGAGTCACCTGCATATCAATATATCATCATAAGAGCAAGAATATCAACCAAGTAACAGATGTAGCCGTTCATCTTCTCAAGAATTGAAGTAACGCATACTAACCACAGATTCTTATTAAAAATCTCTTATTTTCTTGTAAATATCGAATAAGCCTTTTATCCCTATCTATGTTCATACAATCTGTTGGTGGTGGGTCAGTCATTTTCTCACATATCTACAGCAAAAAAAATCAACTATGATCAAGAAAACAAATGGGCAAAATGAAAATTAGCAAAGGTGGAACAGAATGCAAGCCTTACCTTAGCTGTTTTGCATTATCAACTTTAATTGGCATTCTTAATTTCTCATAATCACAAAGACTAATTGCGCCAAGTCCATGCTGCCACGTGCATGAAAAATGTGTAAATAAAAAATATATAAACACATAAATGATGTTAAAATAGAGAATAGAACTTTTGAAGTTCCTTACAGATTTTCTTCTCATTATTCGTTATAACAACGCGAATATTTTCAACTGGGCATCCAATCGAAGAACCCCTGAGCATGCACAAAAATATTAGTCTATTTAGTTTGATGTATAATTGATAAGCGTTAAGGTTCCTTAAAGACTCTTTAAATTTGCAACCCGGTTATCCATTTTGACCCGTTACCCTACCACTCAATTTCCTCTACCCATACAATCGATAGTTAGCTAACAAATAAAAAAATTTACTTACCTCTTGCGGGAAGACTCGAAGCTCTCTCCCCAACCACCTTTTGATTTCTGAGCAGAGAGCAAAATTTGACAGCTTCACGCGCGGTTTCACTATCACGTTTATTAATTTTTATTTTTTTCAGACAATACCAACCTGCAGCATTTATCACAGAAAAACTTATCCTCTGCATTCAACGTCTCAGTGGAACTGAAGTTTTTTAAAGAACGCGTACTTGAACTGTTCTACTCAAGGCTACAATCTAAAAATGTCTCATCCCTTGCAGTTACAGTCTCACATCGCAAATTGCAACCTTGATTTGCTTGTGGTGTCTGAATCCATCTTGATCATTGCTCTAATGCATGTTTGCAGTTTTCTTGCAAGCTAATAGACCTTATCAAAGAATAGAAAGATATATCAAAT
This sequence comes from Artemisia annua, assembly GCA_014162995.1. Lineage (NCBI taxonomy): Eukaryota > Viridiplantae > Streptophyta > Magnoliopsida > Asterales > Asteraceae > Artemisia > Artemisia annua. The sequence goes on from LBNU01033040.1 coordinate 29,922, forward strand.
TGTAATAACAGACAAGATAATAAATGTTACCAAATTAAACATAAATGCGACAAAGAGACACCCTACCCAAATTTACATATGAATGATTCTAGCTGACTGTCAAAGAACCTTTCTTAGATAGCCTCAATAACCTCTGCCACAGTCAATTTACCTGATCGCCTCAAATCTTTTTCACTGTCTATTTGCCTACTGCTATTCGTGATTCCCCGGTTTAGAGCTCCAAGTAATACAACTCCTAAATTGTAGACATCATTGCTGTATACTCAGCATTTTAAAAGTAGATAAACTGAGACTAAGAAATTGAGTGATGACACACAAAACGATATGAAGAGTTAGATTTGATTACTAAATAATGCGCTTATGGTCATCAGAAGTTGTTGTTGTGAAGACAATCACAAAAGGGAGTTGTAACAGAAAGGAAGTTGTAAAAAAATCCTTACCTCAAATTTCATTGGCATTCAAGTTTAAATGGCAACTTTTAGAAGTACACGTCATTAACATATCATCGGATTTTTTCTGTCGCAAATGCTCGTGAGGACACCACAACCTTGTGAAGTCAAGCAAATCATATACTCCCGATTCCTTGTCACTAACATGTGTTTCAACCGGCCGTCTATTATTGCAGGAACAAAAAATGCATGTAGCCAATCATCTTTGAAAATGAGAATAAACAATGAACATAAGGATACTTACAAAACCTATATTTTAATAATAAGACAATGCGTTACCCAAAAAATTGTTATTTACCTTCAACGTTAACGTCAATGAATCTCGTATGCTGACTTTCTGTATCATAAGCTACGTGCGACTGAAAAGAGTATCCTTGTTCCCACCGAGTACGAAGACCCTGTGATACACCTATTTAAACGCATATCTAAACAATATCTAACCATGTTATGTTATATACTTTTCCTATCAGANAATTTTAGACCATATGAACATGTAAATCATCACATAGTGACCAAACAAACAATAAGAATCATATCAAAGATTCATCATAATTTCTTGACACGAAATCAATATCATAATTGAAAGAAAAAAAATGAGATTGAACAAACCTGAGTCGGGGTTGGGGTTGATTTCAAAACTGAAATCAATAATCAAAATCTGTAAATGAAAAATATATATATATATATATATATATATATATATATATATATATATATATATATATATATATATATATTCTCTAATTCGGATTAAATTCGAACAAAACCTCAAAATAAATATTACCTGAATTTCGGTGATTACTGATGATGCATTATCATCTAAAAAGTATTCTCCATATCATTTAAATTGTCATCTATATTATTCAAAATCAAAGAAACACTTTCGAAAACAGATACATACTGGAATCATATTTCAAGGTTTAACTAATCGAATGCAGATAGTAATTAAAACTGGAATTGAAATTCAAACATACCTTAATAAACACAAAACATATGAATTTCATATGTACTCAGCGATCGGTTAATGAATTTGTTGAACTTGAATTAGGGAAATGACGGATTGTTGATTTTGATTGTGGTTTTTGAGGTAATTGCAGTTCTAAGCGTTCATTTAGGTTTTAGGATTATTGTAAATGATGTTTGTTTTGTGAATGAAACTGATTTCAACTCATGATAGGCGTTTTGAATTTGAAATTGATACTCGTAACTGAGAGAGATTGATTGCTGATTTTTAGGGGAGTGAAATATGGAAGGTGGGGGTTTCAAATTATAGCAGAGATTGAGTGAATGCTTAACGCCTTTATCAAGGATGTTTTCCAATGCATAATACGAAAATACAATTGCTCCAGTGTTAGGAGTGTTGGTTCTTGTTGTAGAGACCCGGGTTCGAATCCAACTTGTGTCATGTTTTTTTAAGCAACCCGAAATAATGTTAAAGTGCCAAGTGGAGGTGCCAACGTGTACAAAGTTGATGACTGAGCATATGACTCATATTATCCAGTCAGCACTCTCATGGGTACAACTTTCAAAGCATCATGTGCAAGTCAAAACTTGTCTCATATATATGTAAAGATATCATCTGTATAAAATGCTAAATTGAATCATGCAAGCTATGTTGATTATACGAAAATTAATAAACTATAAACCCTAAAATATAGCAAATATTTATCCAATTGATATAAAATTTTTCGTGGCTTATCATTATTTTTCTGAGATGCTAACATGTTTATAAGACCTTAATAAAATGTATTTGTAATTTTGGGAGGCCTTGAAATCGAATTGATAATTATTTGTTATTACCGATTGTATAAAAATATAAAAGGGTTTGAATGGTTATAGAACTAGGGTTTTTAGATTTTTGTGATGTTAATTAATGTTATTTGAAGTAATTAATCATGTTATGAAATTGGGGAAAAATTAGGGTTTGTGTTTGTGAATTTAATTTGTAATCGGTTAGAATAATAAAAAGTATATGGGTGCCTTTTGAAAATATTGAAACATAAGGGTTATTTTTGTAAGTCTTGTAAGACCAGGGGAAACT
>LBNU01033040.1:32430-48439 GCA_014162995.1 Artemisia annua
TATATATATATATATATGTATATATATATATATATATCTATATATATATGTATATATGTATATATATATATACATATATATATATATACATATATATATATATATATATATATATACATATATATGTATATATATATATATATATATATATATATATATATATATATATATATATATATATATATATATATATATATATATATATATATATATATATATATATATATATATATATATATATATATATATATATATATATATATATATATATATATATATATATATATATATATATATATATATATATATATTCTCTAATTCGGATTAAATTCGAACAAAACCTCAAAATAAATATTACCTGAATTTCGGTGATTACTGATGAGGCATTATCATCTAAAAAGTATTCTCCGTATCATTTAAATTGTCATCTATATTATTCAAAATCAAAGAAACACTTTCGAAAACCGATACATACTGGAATCATTTTTCAAGGTTTAACTAACTGAATGCAGATAGTAATTAAAACTGGAATTGAAATTCAAACATACCTTAATAAACACAAAACATATGAATTTCATATGTACTCAGCGATCAGTTAATGAATTTGTTGAACTTGAATTAGGGAAATGACGGATTGTTGATTTTGATTGTGGTTTTTGAGGTAATGGCAGTTCTAAGCGTTCATTTAGGTTTTAGGATTATGGTAAATGATGTTTGTTTTGTGAATGAAACCGATTTCAACTCATGATAGGCGTTTTGAATTTTAAATTGATACTCGTAACTGAGAGAGAATGATTGCTGATTTTTAGGGGAGTGAAATATGGAAGGTGGGGGTTTCAAATTATAGCAGAGATTGAGTGAATGCTTAACGCCTTTATCAAGGATGTTTTCCAATGCATAATACAAAAACACAATTGCTCCAGTGGTAGGAGTGTTGGTTCTTGTTGTAGAGACCCGAGTTCGAATCCAACTTGTGTCATGTTTTTTTAAGCAACCCGAAATAATGTTAAAGTGCCAAGTGGAGGTGCCAACGTGTACAAAGTTGATGACTGGGCATATGACTCATATTATCCAGTCAGCACTCTCATGGGTACAACTTTCAAAGCATCATGTGCAAGTCAAAACTTGTCTCATATATATGTAAAGATTTATGATTGAATTGGAGTTGGCCGTTACGGGAACGCCAACTAAGGTTATTCTTTGTTTAAGATTTTATTGAGTATAATTCGTGTCTACCTAAAGCGTGAGTTACATGAGTCAAAAGCGTGAGTTATTCAATGATATGAGTCTTATTCATGGGATGGTTGGGAAAGTAATTAACCACACTTAGGATTTTAATCTATTCATTTTGTTTATTTTTATTTTACACCAATTTATATCCCAAATATTATCCATACCCTATATCATTCTTCATCCGAACCTTTGATTTATTGAGATTAGGGATTTGAGCAATCTTAAGTATCGTAGTCGTGGATTCGGCTATGTATTTATGATTTTGTCGCCCTTTTTGATATAATATTATTGGTGAATTGAGCCTATTCGAGTTAAGGAATTGAGCAATTGCGAGTATCGTGGTCGTGGATTCGATCATGTATTCGTGATTTTGTCACCTTTTCTGGAATATGAGATTGATAGAGATTAAAAAGGATGATCAACCCTTAACCAACTAACCCATTTTACCGCTTTAGACTTGTTACTCCTTAGCTTTAGTGGAGGAGATGCGTATACTTGTCAAGCTTATGATAGAATATTCGTCACAACTAGCAACTAAACGATTTAGAATTGTTTTATATTGAGAAAATTAGTTTGTTTCTACTTCGTTAAGTGGTTGGTTGTGTGGTTATGATAAAACGAATACGTGCTTAACTAATAAAAACAAATCCTAAGTCCTTTTAGGATACATTTCATAAGATTAAATTTAAGGTTTACTTGGGGACAAATAAAGTTCAAGTGGGGGAATATTTGATGAACTCAAATAAGTACATTTTACTGTCATCATTATCCTAATTAATTAACTTGTTTTACTTTATTATGTATGAGAATCGGTGCTTTAATGTTTACTTTAGTGATTCTCAGGTAAAAACAGGTAAAAGGTGAAACTTGGCGATTCTGGGCTAATTACCGAGTAAAATGAGCAAGATGTCAAAAGTCTACTAAAACCCAGAAGATGCGCCATATCTCACTCAACAGATACGCCGCAATATCATACTTAGATGAATTCGAAGACCATTGCCTGACTTCGTAGAAAGCGCCGCATGGAATTATACCATGCGCCGCATATGAAACTTTGGTCAAAGAAGAAGATCAAGCTCGTTCTACTCCAGATACGCCGCATTATACAATTAACATACGGCGTATCACTATCAAGACTTCACCAAAATTAATCCAAGACAACTGAAGGACATGCGCCGCATAAAGATTCAAGTTATGCCGCATCTAAAGGCGGTGTACGAATATTCCAGAATATAATAAGCTTGGACCCCACGCGAAGTTAATTCAATGTGCCGCATCTCATTATTACATGTGACGCATCGAACCCTCAGACAGAAACTATAAATACCCCAAGACCTAGACGAATTTGGTGTGCACCATAACCCTAAGGAGGCGAATTCAGACGAACAAGCAACACAAGATACACCCCAAACGAAGATCTTAGAGCTGTAAGAAGGTCCTGCATGTATTTAATTCATTAAGTAGTTTTGTTTTATTGTAATAGTAAGCTTTAATTCATCAGGATTGATGGCTGGTAGTTTGTGAGTACGCAATAATCAAATGCTCGCCTTAAAATTGCTTTCCCATCAATTAAAGTTTATATGTTTGATGTCTTTGATGAACTTATATTAGTGCATTGATTACCTCTGTGTCTAGCTGAGCACTGTTGGGCCGCCATACCCCTTCCTCGCCTATTTACTCCGATGTCTTTGGATAAGTAGGATATTCATAAGTAATCATTAAGGGTTTACTCGCCGATATAATAGCCAACGAGTACGGATTAATTATATACACTTCATATAAAACTAGCAATAAAACAAGTGACAAGCTACTTAATTATCAGGACAGGTCTTCTTATTGTCTCTATTATCTATCTGTGTACGTGTATGTTATTCGCTGATTTGTTCTCATTAGTATTTACTGTTTAATTAAATAACCAAACTGTGCCAATCTCTTAGGCTGAACCCCTTTCGTTAGATTAGATTGTAAAGCTAACTTAGATATTAAAATACGGATTAGGATAACTAGATAATACGTTCCACTCTTAGTTATCGACACTCTGCTTACCATTATATACACACTAACCGGGTACACTGCTCGTTAAGTGTGTGTGTTATTGATAAGTCGGCTAAATATAAATGTAAAACTTAAATAGGCATTGACACTGCTAAACCGCAACGACACATCACGCCCATCAGCTTTACTTCTTAGTCCCACAATCTATATCTCTCAAGGACGGGCAAGATATGGTCGACACAACTGGGCTAATAATGAGGGAGCGCGACGCTTCCGACTACTTTAATGATCGCTATTAAGAAGCTGAACGTGAGTCTAACTTGAAGACTCTGTAATAAAGACAAGTGCTGACCGAGAGACAACCCAGAACTTTTCATCTATTTTCTGTTTTATGTCGAGTCTGTCAGACCTCCAGAAGAAGCGGCGCATCTCCACCACGGCATGCGGCGTGTCATCTCCACTTGTCATATCTTATTTTATTTTTCTGCATTTTTATTTTCGACTTTAAAATATTCTGTCAGTTTATTTAATGCGGCGCATCCCTATTTAAGGATACGACGCATCCTATCCTGTATAATATTTTATTTCGTATTAATTCCAGGATCGATACGGCGCATCTTCTTCCATAGGATGCGGCGTATCGACTGACCTGATGATTTACAATTTTTATTTTTTAGGTTTTATTTTCACTAACTACTAATGTATTATGCAAGTTGGAACCTTCTTAACTCAGGTGTGTTAAAGTCTAGGTGGCATTATAGATTCATGAACTTTTTGTGGAAACATCATTCATGAAGCTTAAACGTTCTAATCCACAAGAAAGTTGATCTTTGCTCGTAAAGGCATAATGGAGGATCATTCCGAGCAAATATCAGGGAAGTTTTTCTGTTCTAATTCTTTTATTTTCCAGATTTTAACCTTTAAAAACTAACAACGAGGACATTGTTTAACTTAAGTGGGGGGATGGAGAATTAGAACACTTACTTGTCCAAACTTTTTCAAAATATGCTTAAAATGCACTTAATATATCAAAATTTAAATAGCCTGTTTTTGTTTAAGTCTAAATTACATAGCCGCACACATAACATTACTTTTTGCCTAAAATCAAAAACTTTAGTGTGCTGGTGACTTGTAAACATTAGAACTTGGCTTTTATACTATTCGAGACCACCATAATGAGTTTTATCGATATAATTGGAGTGACTTGTCTAACTTGGTAAATTCTAGGATTACACCCAAAAAGCCTTTATATGTTATGTGATATTAACTAACTACATCGGTTAGTTAACCCCCGTATAAACCCAATTGTTTACTCTCACTTTTAGAGAAAGATACCCCTAGAAAAACCCTCAGAGCCATTCCTTTCGTTTTTTACACCTTTGTTAAAATGTTTCGTTACACCCTTACACCTTAGCCTACCCAGTAGATTGAAATCCGTGGTTAGTTACTTTAGGCAAAGTGTGTTTCCTTACATTACCTGTGTTCGCATGCGTAATTTATTATCTTTGGTTAGGTCGGGAAATTTCACAATGCAATTGGAGTGAAAGTACATATTGTATATTTTTAGTTTATTTTTCGTGTGTTTACTACTTTCGCTATTACAATTATTTCTAAAAGTTATGCAAAGTATGGAAAAATTATCCGGAAAAATCGTGATAGAAAAAGTCGTGAAATTTTACACAAGTAAAAAAAATAGAAAAGAAAAAGAAAGAAGAAAAAGTTGGAAGTTTGTTTTAACCAACTTATGTAAAGTTTTGTAAAAGTGGGAGATATCACCACTATTTGTTGTTGTATATTATATTTATGGATTGAATGGGAGTTGGCCGTTACGGGAACGCCAACTAAGGTTATTCTTTGTTTAAGATTTTATTGAGTATAATTCGTGTCTACCTAAAGCGTGAGTTACATGAGTCAAAAGCGTGAGTTATTCTATGATATGAGTCTTATTCATGGGATGGTTGGGAAAGTAATTAACCACATTAAGGATTTTAATCTATTTGTTTTGTTCATTTTTATTTTACACCAATTTATATCCCAAATATTATCCATACCCTATATCATTCTTCATCCGAACATTTGATTTATTGAGATTAGGGATTAGAGCAATCTTAAGTATCGTAGTCGTGGATTCGTTTATGTATTTATGATTTTGTCGCCCTTTTTGATATAATATTATTGGTGAAGATAACTTAGTCCTATCTTTAGCCTATTCGAGTTAAGGAATTGAACAATTGCGAGTATCGTGGTCGTGGATTCGATCATGTATTCGTGATTTTGTCGCCTTTTCTGGAATATAAGATCGATAGAGATTAAAAAGGATGATCAACCCTTAACCAACTAACCCATTTTACCGCTTTAGACTTGTTACTCCTTGGCTTTAGAAGGGGAGATGCGTATACTTGTATGATTCTTATGCCCGAGTTTTATTCTACTCATGGAGGTACCATGGGCGTGTCATCGAGGCACCGGTGGCATGACACTATCTGGGGCGGTGTGATTAGTCCCCGGCGTTCCCTTCTATTATGATATATGTGATCACTTATGGCCATTCTGTTATATATATGCATAGTCTTGCACTTGTATATGTATTCTGTTTCAGGGAGCGTATGGATGCATCCTAGGTATATGTTTGATGTGATATGATATGATTGGACTTAGTGACTGGCTGTATGTGCCTTGTACCCCTTTCACTTCTGGTACAATGAAGTCTGCAGCTCCTTGTATAATTTATGATTTGACGGATATATGGTTATGTGATTTAAGATCTATCGAGTACCTCGGTAGGTCGGCTCGTGGCTTCCTTATGTTTCTATGTGTCTATTCAAGTACCTTGTTTAGACAATACTTTGTTGATACGTGATCTTTGATTCCCCTATGATTTGATTATGCTTGATATATCTATGATGCTTTATTTCATTTGACTTATGATACATTGTGCTGATTCCTATGATCCTTCTCACTTCATTTGAATGTTACTATTCGATTCTTCGTGTTCTTTATTCTGATGACTTATGATATTGGTTCAGTTGTTCGTTAACCTCTTATGCATTTGACAGATGATATTCTTTTCAGCAGGAGCTTTTGATTCATTTTCTTATATTTATTTATGTTTCGTTTATTCGTTGTATATATATATGATGAACTCAAATAAGTACATTTTATTAGCATCATTTATCCTATTTATCTAACTTGTTTTACTTTATTATGTATGAGAATCGGTGCTTTAATGTTTACTTTAGTGATTCTCAGGTAAAAACAGGTAAAAGTGAAACTTGGCGATTTTGGACTAATTACGGAGCAAAATGAGCAAGATGTCAAAAGTCTACTGAAACCAGAAGATGCGCCGTATCTCACTCATCAGATACGCCGCAATATCATACTTAGATGAATTCGAAGACCATTGCCTGACTTTGAAGAATGGCCGCATGGGATTCTTCCATGGGCCGCATATGAAACTCTGGTCAAAGAAGAAGATCAAGCTCGTTCTACTCCAGATACGCCGCATTACACAATTGACATACGGCGTATCACTATCAAGATTTCACCAGAAACAATCCAATACAACTGAAGGACATGCGCCGCATAAAGATTCAAGTTACGCCGCATCTAAAGGCGGTGTACGAATATTCCATAATATAATAAGCTTGGACCCCACGCGAAGTTAAGTCAATGCGCCGCATCTCATCATTACATGCGCCGCATCGTACCCTAAGACAGAAACTATAAATACCCCAAGACCTAGACGAATTTTGTGTGCACCATAACCCTAAGGATACGAATTCAGACGAACAAGCAACACAAGACACACCCCAAACGAAGATCTTAGAGCTGTAAGAAGGTCCTGCATGTATTTAATTCATTAAGTAGTTTTGTTTTATTGTAATAGTAAGCTTTGAATCCATCAGTATTGATGGCCGGTAGTTTGTGAGTACGCAATAATCAAATGTCCGCCTTAAAATTGCTTTCCCATCGATTAAAGTTTATATGTTTGATGTCTTTGGTTTCCTTATATTAGTGCATTGATTACCTCTGTGTCTAGCTGAGCACTGCTGAGCCGCCATACTCCTTCCTCGCCTACTTACTCCGATGTCTTTGGATGAGTAGGATATTCATAAGTAATCATTAAGGGTTTACTCGCCGATATAATAGCCAACGAGTACGGATTAATTTTATACACTTCATACAAAACTAAAACTAGCAATAAAACAAGTGACAAGTTATCTTAATTATCAGGACAGGTCTTCTTACTGTCTCTACTATCTATCTGTGTACGTGTATGCTATTCGCTGATTTGTTCTCATTAGTATTTACTGTTTAATTAGATAACTAAACTGTGGCAGTCTCTCAGGCTGAACCCCCTATCATTAGATTAGACTGTAAAGCTAACTTAGATATTAAAATACTGATTAGGATCATTAGATAATACGTTCCACTCTTAGTGATCGACACTCTGCTTACCATTATATGCAAACTGACCGGGTACACTGCTCGTTAAGTGTGTGTGTTATTGATAAGTCAGCTAAATATAAATGTAAAACTTGAGTAGGCATTAAACTGCTAAACCGCAACACATCACGCGCATCAAGTTTTTTTTAAGCCGTTGCCGGGGAGTGAATTGTTATTATCTGTTAAATTGATTAGTATTTTAATTAGTTTTTCTTTTTATTAGGTTTTTAGACACTAACCCCTAACTTGTTGTATATTAGATAATTTGCATTCATTGTATAATTTGCATATTTACTGTTTTTGTGTGTTTAATTTTCTGTAATTTTAGTTTTATTTTATTTTTATTTTCTTTCTTAGTACCTACTAACGTTGTACTGTGTAGATACAAACGATACGGCGCATCTGTTTTTCGGATGNCCCTAACTTGTTGTATATTAGATAATTTGCATTCATTGTATAATTTGCATATTTACTGTTTTTGTGTGTTTAATTTTCTGTAATTTTAGTTTTATTTTATTTTTATTTTCTTTCTTAGTACCTACTAACGTTGTACTGTGTAGATACAAACGATACGGCGCATCTGTTTTTCGGATGCGGCATATTGTGTTTTAATTTTATTAAATACAACGCGTTTAATAACTCGAGTACGACGTATCTTTCCCCAAGATACGGCGTATTCTGTTTTTAATAAATAATTTTTCGAAACCCTAACGTCATGCGATGCATCTGTTTTAACAGATACGGCGTATTTAATATTTAAAATTAAAAACAGTTTTCGAATTATTAAACAGAAGCGACACATTGATTTTTATCGATACGGCACATCTACTAAATCAAAAATCTTGTATTTTGAATCGTAACGAAAATACGGCGCATTAGCTTCTGCTAATACGGTGCATTTAATTTTTATAAATATAATTTATTTTTGATAACTGACAGGTACGGCGCATTCTAATTTAAAAGCGGCGTATCTATTTTCAAAAATAAAAGTCTGATTTAATCTTAACGTAATAAGATACGGCGTATCCCTTTTCTAGGATACGGCGCATCATCTGCAGATATCAACAACTTTTATTTTTCGCATTTCGTTTTCATTGTTAGCTTCCTAACGTTACGCTTTCTTGAACAAATCCTACTGATAGTTTTTTTTGTACTGATTTCAGGAAGAACCTGAAGCAACATTGCTGTCAACTAGAGATATTACGCCAGCTAACAATAAACAATGGTACGAAGGTAACCGCATGTTTGGTGTAAATGGGGAATTTCTCAAGTTGTTACATGACAATACCTTTAAAGGATTCCGGAATGAAGACGCTGATGAACACATGGAAAGGATTCTAAAAATTGCAAAGCTCTACAAAACAAAGAGTATGACCTACAATCAATTCATGCTCCGAATCTTTCCAAATACACTTATAGGAGAAGCAATGCATTGGCTAGACTTCGAGCTCGACAAACCTGTTGACAGTTGGGTTGAACTTACAATAAAATTTTTGGAGAAGTTTAGCCGTGAGTTCACCTATTGGTTAGAATCTAAATTTCTTTTCCCTGAAAAGATGAATTTGTCTCTAAAGAACAAACTCTAGACTTACTGGAGAACAGGGAATGACGAGGAGGAATTAGACAACAAAGAGGGTGAATTGTTTAGAATTGAAACAAACTTGTTTGATTATGAAACCCCTCTATGCAAGGAATTTTACGAATTTAACTATTTGTTAAAAGTCGATACTGATGTGCTCACTGGGGACTTACCTGGATTCAAAACTTTTGATGCATTCAAGAATACTTGATTATATGAATGGAATGATCAAATTCCATGGGTCTCCAATATATCAGTATTTCACGATGAACTAGTGCATAGCTTCGAGCCCATTCGTTTCAAGGACGGGACTTGTCAATGGCCAAGCTGCGATTGGAGGAATGACGGAATCTGTAATGGTGGCAATATAATCGGGATGACACAAAATGGAGATGATATTAGTTTTGCAGATTACAGTTGGTATGACTTGATTGAAGATGGTGAAAGAAAAAACGAAGCCTTACAAGAAAAAGCAAGAATCGAAGGACTTAAGGAACTTCGCGACCCTAAAGACATGACATTTTTGGAATGGGTACATAGAAACTTCAATGATTATACAAAGCTTGACCGAAGATTACAATGGAAACTCCAGAAGGTATGGGACAGAATTCAAGGAGAGTATGAATCAAATAGTGAGGAGANAAAAACGAAGCCTTACAAGAAAAAGCAAGAATCGAAGGACTTAAGGAACTTCGCGACCCTAAAGACATGACATTTTTGGAATGGGTACATAGAAACTTCAATGATTATACAAAGCTTGACCGAAGATTACAATGGAAACTCCAGAAGGTATGGGACAGAATTCAAGGAGAGTATGAATCAAATAGTGAGGAGAGTTACCATCCTATTGAAGATGTTATGGGAAATCTTCCTGAACCGAATAAAGAAATTTATGAAGAACTAACAGACGAACTTGAAGATTACCTTAGTTGCAATCAAGAATCTGGCTTTGTCAACGATGATATTGAGTCATTCAAGAAAAGGAAATGTCAACTTCTCGGCATACCATATCAGAAACCTCCAACCTTCACTACTGAAAGATTTGAAGTGATTAAGTATTCCTTTGGACCGATGGAAGAATATGCTGCTATCAAGGTTGCCGAATCTAACAAGCTTACCCGATCCGAAGAGAATGTTGCGGAGCTTTATGGTAACATCTTTCGTGTGAAGGAAGAAGGATGACACGTTGCAAGAATTAAATAGGAGCTGAACGTGAGTCTAACTTGAAGACTCTGGAATAAAGACAAGTGCTGACCGGGAGACAACCCGAAAATTTTTATCTATTTTCTGTTTTGTGTCGAGTCTGTCAGACCTGCAACAGATGCGGCACACCTCCACTACGGAATGCGGCGTATCATCTGCACTAGGTCATATCTTATTTTTCTGCACTTTTACTTTACTTTAAAACATTCTGTCAGTTTATTTAATGTGGCGCATCCCTGTTTAAGGATACGACGCATCTTTTATTCTGATTCGTATTAATTCCAGNTTTTGTGTCGAGTCTGTCAGACCTGCAACAGATGCGGCACACCTCCACTACGGAATGCGGCGTATCATCTGCACTAGGTCATATCTTATTTTTCTGCACTTTTACTTTACTTTAAAACATTCTGTCAGTTTATTTAATGTGGCGCATCCCTGTTTAAGGATACGACGCATCTTTTATTCTGATTCGTATTAATTCCAGGCTCGATACGGTGCATCTTCTTCCATAAGATGCGGCGTATCGACTGACCTGATGATTTTCAGCTTTATTTTTTAGGTTTTATTTTCACTAACTACTAATGTATTATGCAAGTTAAACCTTCTTAACTCAGGTGTGTAAAAGTCTAGGTGGTATTATAGATTCCTGCACTTTTTGTGGATACATCATTCATGAAGCATAAACGTTCTAATCCACAAGAAAGTTGATCTTTGCTCGCAAACGCATAATGGAGGATCATTCCGAGCAAATATCAGGGAAGTTTTTCTGTTCTAATTCTTTTATTTTCCAGTTTTTAATCCTTTAAAAAAACAACGAGGACGTTGATTAACTTAACTGGGGGGATAGAGAATTAGAACACTTACTTGTCCAAACTTTTTCAAAATATGCTTAAAATGCGCTTAATATATCATAATTTAAAAAAATAGCATGTTTTTTATTAAGTCTAAATTACATAGCCGCACACATAACATTATTTTTGCCTAAAATCAAAAACTTTAGTGTGCTGGTGACTTGTAAACTTTAGAACTTGGCTTGTATACTATTCGAGACCACCATAATGAGTATTATCGATATAATTGGAGTGACTTGTCTAACTTGGTAAAATTCTAGGATTATGTGACAAATGGTATTTTTCACAAATGAATTTTATAATAAAATTTCTATTTATTATATTTACTTTGAGTATTATATGCATTTTTGCACATTTCTGCATGTTTCTGTACATTTCTGAAACATTTTCAGGAGCTGTCCTGCACACTGTAGCTTACAGTCACTACTGAAAAAGTTTATTTTTGTCAGTAAACACAAATTAATCCATTTCGGATAGTTACTGACAAGTTTCGTAATTTACTGAGAGCTTTCTCACATTTTTCTGAAAAACAACGCCGCGCGCGAACCGACACTACAGTACCTATGGTAAAAGTCAAGAAAATATATTTTTGAGTCAGTAAAGTCATTTTATTTCATTTCTGACAAAATCGTGGCTAAAAACTTTCTTTTACGTATACGTGTCCAAAAACATTAAACCGGGACATTACGGTTACGTTTAAGCTTAAACCGACACACGATACACCAACGAGGAGTAAAAATATCTTTCCCCCTCCTAGATACTCCAAAATTCGGCCACTCATAGCCTAGTCACCATCCACTAATTATTTTTACCACATGTGATTAACTCTTTTAACCACCTAAAACCCTTTTAACCACAACACACCCCTTTACCCAAATCTAATATCCAACTACCCATTTAACTAGTTATTCTTCATCATTTTCTCATCCAAAACTCCCTTCTTTCCTTCTCTTGGCCGAAACATACACACACATTTCATATATACATAATTTTTGAAGATCAAGATATATTTGGGTGTAAAATCAAGAGTTTGGGTTATACATAAGGTGATTTGGGTCTTTTCTTGTCCTCCATAGCCACGTTAACATAAAACCATTGTAAGGATTCATCAAACTTTTCAATCTTGTTTATTTCATGTTTTTATGATGATCAAAGGTGTTACCAAGTGCTAAATGTATATGTTTTGTTAAGTTGACAACTATATACATATTGGGTTTGCATGCATGAAATTCGACCACATTAAATGCTATGAGTTAATATGTATATTTCTTGCTTGTGTGGTAAAACTTGTTGCTTGTGGTACTAAATTGGTGATACAAATGTGATTTACACTAATTACGCGAATTTAAGACGATATATACACTTATATGTATATATACATAAATCGGCACCAATAAAAATTATGAAATTATTGGGGTTTTGAAAAACATAAAATTTTGTCTCAAGTGGTGAAT
This sequence comes from Artemisia annua, assembly GCA_014162995.1. NCBI lineage: Eukaryota > Viridiplantae > Streptophyta > Magnoliopsida > Asterales > Asteraceae > Artemisia > Artemisia annua. The sequence continues at coordinate 45,192 of LBNU01033040.1, forward strand.
TGGTGAGATTTTTACTTGAAAGATTATAATTAATTATATATTGAATTAACCGTAACTAATTATAATTAATTAGTTAAAAATACAATTTTTGGAGAAAATAAATAGTTTGGGTCGACACATATTATTTTTAGTTGAATAAAAATAATTTTGACCAAACTTGACTATTTTGAGAAGTAAACATAATTAAAAATGTTAATTATGTTTAAATATATAAATTTATATAATTCTAACTACTAAAAATTGGTTATTGGGCCAAGTATACAATTTGGGCCCAATAGGGTGTTCGGTGAACAGTGGGCCGAGCCCAATAGGACTTTTCCAACTTTGACTTTTTGACCAAAGATTATTATCGGACGTGTTGAAATTAATTTCGATATATAACGATATATAAAACGTAACTTAAATCGAAATATATATGACTTTATCTGCTATTCCTAGCCTATTGCAGTTGATGGTATGCTAATTGGTTACTTTTATATGCTCTAGAGTAGACATTTGATCTTTCTGTCATACATTAGTTTGATCTGCACTTTGTTGTTCTTGATGTCCTTTGTTGATTGTGAGAGTTTCATTAGTTTTCATTCAGTTTAGTAAATTGGTTTACAGCATAAAATTAGTAGGTTATAGCTTCTTGCTAGAGTCGGGCCCGTGGCCTACAGACTCGCATTACCTTCTGAACTCAGCGCTGTGCATGACGTTTTTCATGTTAGTAACTTGAAAAAGTGCTTATCTGATGATAATTCTGCTATTCCTTTGGAAGAGATCCAAGTCGACGAGAGGTTGAATTTTGTCAAAGAACCGATTGAGATCATGGACCGGGAAGTTAAATGACTGAAGCAGAGTCGTATCCCAATCATGAAATTCCGCTGGAACTCTCGCAGAGGCCCCGAGTACACTTGGGAGCGAGAGGACGAGATCAAGCGTAAATATCCACATCTCTTTTCGAACTCATCAAATTACTTGAACTGAAATCCGGGATGGATTTCCCCTTAAGGAGGGGAGACTGTGACAAATGGTATTTTTCACAAATTAATTTTATAACAAAATTTCTATTTATTATATTTACTTTGAGTATTATATGCATTTTTGCACATTTCTGCATGTTTCTGTACATTTCTGAAACATTTTCGGGAGCTGTCCTGCACACTATAGCTTACAGTCACTACTGGAAAAGTTTATTTTTGTCAGTAAAAACAAATTAATCCATTTCGGATAGTTACTGACAAGTTTCGTAATTTACTGAGAGCTTTCTCACATTTTTCTGAAAAACAACGCCGCGAGTGAACCGACACTACAGTACCTATGGTAAAAGTCAAGAAAATATATTTTTGAGTTAGTAAAGTCATTTTATTTCATTTCTGATGAAATCGTGGCTAAAAACTTTATTTTACGTATACGTGTCCAAAAACGTCAAACCGGGACATTACGGTTACGTTTAAGCTTAAATCGACACACGATACACCAACGAGGAGTGAAAATATCTTTCCCCCTCCTAGGATTCTCCAAAATTCGGCCACTCATAGCCTAGTCACCATCCACTAATTATTTTTACCACATGTGATTAACTCTTTTAACCACCTAAAACCCTTTTAACCACAACACACCCCTTTACCCAAATCTAATATCCAACTACCCATTTAACTAGTTATTCTTCATCATTTTCTCATCCAAAACTCCCTTCTTTCCTTCTCTTGGCCGAAACACACACACACATTTCATATATACATAATTTTTGAAGATCAATATATATTTGGGTGTAAAATCAAGAGTTTGGGTTATACATAAGGTGATTTGGGTAAAACTTGAAGTGATTTGGGTCTTTTCTTGTCCTCCATAGCCACGTTAACATAAAACCATTGTAAGGATTCATCAAAACTTTTCAATCTTGTTTATTTCATGTTTTTATGATGATCAAAGGTGTTACCAAGTGCTAAATGTATATGTTTTGTTAAGTTGACAACTATATACATATTGGGTTTGCTTGCATGAAATTCGACCACATTAAATGCTATGAGTTAATATGTATATTTCTTGCTTATGTGGTAAAACTTGTTGCTTGTGGTACTAAATTGGTGGTACAAATGTGATTTACACTAATTACGCGAATTTAAGATGATATATACACTTATATGTGTATATACATAAATCGGCACCAATAAAAATTATGAAATTATTGGGATTTTGAAAAACATAAAATTTTGGCTCAAGTGCTGAATTGGTGAGATTTTTACTTGAAAGATTATAATTAATTATATATCGAATTAACCGTAACTAATTATAATTAATTAGTTAAAAATACAATTTTTGGAGAAAATAAATATTTTGGGTCGACACATATTATTTTTAGTTGAATAAAAATAATTTTGACCAAACTTGACTATTTTGAGAAGTAAACATAATTAAAAATGTTAATTATGTTTAAATATATAAATTTATATAATTCTAACTACTAAAAATTGGTTATTGGGCCAAGTATACAATTTGGGCCCAATAGGGTGTTCGGTGAACAGTGGGCCGAGCCCAATAGGACTTTTCTAACTTTGACTTTTTGACCAAAGATTATTATCGGACATGTAGAAATTAATTTCGATATATAACGATATATAAAACGTAACTTAAATCGAAATATATATTTTTGGGCTAATATTGGGTTAACGGGCCCAATAGTGAAATCTCGACCCAATAAACCTTTCGGGTGACGAAAATGAGTTTTTACATATATTTGGACTTACGGTGACTATTTTTACATTAGAACGAAATATGACGATAACTATATTAATAGTAAATAATATAGTTATTACGTACTAAATTTTGCTAATAAAGTGACTAGCGGTTTATTTGAGAAATTGCAACATTTGAGGAAAATGGAAACGTTTAACAAACAAACGGGTTATGCCGAAATTTCTAAAAATTATAACACTTAGAGTATTTTACACAAAAATACTTACATTTATATAGTTTTCTAAATAAAAATGTATTTATTTTAACTACTTAATATTTAATTATATTATAAATAACAAAGGATATCTATAATATAATATTTACTCATCAACTTATTATTATAAAGACTTCTCAAGTATATTTAATTAATTATAAGCTTAATTAATTAATTAAATACATAATCACTATACTTAATATATATATATATATATATATATATATATATATATATATATATATATATATATATATATATATATATATATATATATATATAGTGGGGCGTTTAAATGAGAAATCAAATTTAT
>LBNU01033040.1:57462-69939 GCA_014162995.1 Artemisia annua
TATATATATATATATATATATATATATATATATATATATATATATATATATATATTATATAACAGGAGGCATTTGAAGAATATATGCCACCTCATTGCCCAGTAATTCATTATCAGCCATGACATCTGGCCATGTCATCATTATTTGTTATTTAATTTATATATTTATAATTAATTGATGTTCATAAATTTATTTTTAATTAAAATTCGGATTTAATACTAAAATTTAGAAATATTTTTAAAAATTTTGACACCTACAAGGATTGAACCTAGCTTGTTGGTAACATTAACAAGCATCATAACCACTAGACCAACACATTTTTTTGATTATATCTTGCAAGCCCAAATCTATAAACCCATTCATCATGCCAGCGTTTCATTCGTGAAGGATTGTGGTGAGTTTTTGATTTTATATTTATATTATTATTTTACGGATAAATAAATCTTGATTTTGCATCTTGAATGTATTGTTGCTATTTTCTTTTGGATTTCTATGTACTACTTTTATGATTATAATTTTTGTAGGGAGATGCTAAGCTGTAGCAACTTATAGTGATAAAGGCTACTTCAATTCTTTGGTCAAGGTTGTTACATGCTACTACTTAAGCAACTACAACACGTGAGATTGGCAAGACATTCATGATAGTTGTTCCGCATAAGACTCGAAAAAACAGTAATATTCGTGGGCAATGTGCTGCTGCAATCGTTTATGCAAACACTTGTCATTACTGAAAATAATTGTGGTTATGTTTTCATAGCTATCTGCTATGGATGCTCATTTTAATTAAAAACGTAAGTTATATGATTTGATGACTACTATCTCAATTCTCACAGGTTACAGATTTACATCGTCACAAATTGACCATATCATAATTCTTATCCCTCGTGGTCCAGAGTTCGCTGAGCTTCACCGGTTGCTGCTGAGTTTTGAACCCAACTCATGGTAACTAGATTCTTCCTCTATCTCTCAAAGTAATTTATATTGCTTGATAACTTTTGAAATTTTGTGCGGATTATGTTGTTTTCTGGTATTGATATTTAAAAGAATTAAGTTGTTATTGTTTTGTAGCTTTATCAAATCAACAACGATGGTTCTCGATACGGACTTTGTTAAGAAGAAAGAGTTCATAGTATGTTTTTAGAAACTCAGTTTTTAGCAATATTGTAAAGGAGAAAGAGTTCATAAAAGTAGTGAATATGGTATTACATGTCAACATTTTATAAGATTTAAATGTGGGTCAACTGATTTGTCTTTAGGAATAAGTAATTATAGATTTATGGTATTACATGTCAATGTTTTATAGGCTTGGCTTAATGTAAAGAAGCTTGTGTCTTTATACCACCATTTAGTCGTTTTGATCATACTAAAGACTACNGACACCTACAAGGATTGAACCTAGCTTGTTGGTAACATTAATAAGCATCATAACCACTAGACCAACACATTTTTTTATTATATCTTGCAAGCCCAAATCTATAAACCCATGCAAACAATTATTGACCATTTTAATGAGATATAAGAGAATCCTAACCCTAATCAAACATATAAGCCTACGTAAAAGAATCACGGTTCATTCATAATATACTTTTTCTCAAAACCCTAATATCTTTTTTAATTTATTTTGTGTGTGTGTTAAGATTTTCTTAATTTTGTTTGTACTTTATTTAATGCTTCTATTAATCAAATTTCGGTGTAGGTTCAAACCATTCATCCTGCCAACGTTTCATTCGTGAAGGATTGTGGTGAGTTTTTGATTTTATATTTATATTATTATTTTACGGATAAATAAATCTTGATTTTGCATCTTGAATGTATTGTTGCTATTTTCTTTTGGATTGCTATGTACTACTTTTATGATTATAATTTTTGTAGGGAGATGCTAAGCTGTAGCAACTTATAGTGATAAAGGCTACTTCAATTCTTTGGTCAAGGTTGTTACATGCTACTACTTAAGCAACTGCAACACGTGAGATTGGCAAGACATTCATGATAGTTGTTCCGCATAAGACTCGAAAAAACAGCAATATTCGTGGGCAATGTGCTGCTGCAATTGTTTATGCAAACACTTGTCATTACTGAAAATAATTGTGGTTATGTTTTCATAGCTATCTGCTATGGATGCTCATTTTAATTAAAAACGTAAGTTATATGATTTGATGACTACTATCTCAATTCTCACAGGTTACAGATTTACATCATCACAAATTGAACATATCATAATTCTTATCCCTCGTGGTCCAGAGTTCGCTGAGCTTCACCGGTTGCTGCTGAGTTTTGAACCCAACTCATGGTAACTAGATTCTTCCTCTATCTCTCAAAGTAATTTATATTGCTTGATAACTTTTGAAATTTTGTGCGGATTATGTTGTTTTCTGGTATTGATATTTAAAAGAATTAAGTTGTTATTGTTTTGTAGCTTTATCAAATCAACAACGATGGTTCTCGATACGGACTTTGTTAAGAAGAAAGAGTTCATAGTAAGTTTTTAGAAACTCAGTTTTTAGCAATATTGTAAAGGAGAAAGAGTTCATAAAAGTAGTGAATATGGTATTACATGTCAACATTTTATAAGATTTAAATGTGGGTCAACTGATTTGTCTTTAGGAATAAGTAATTATAGATTTATGGTATTACATGTCAATGTTTTATAGGCTTGGCTTAATGTAAAGAAGCTTGTGTCTTTATACCACCATTTAGTCGTTTTGATCATACTAAAGACCACCATATAACATGTAAACCCCGTAAAAGGCGTAAGATTAGATAGTGTCACTGATTTGAAACTTGAGTATTCGCTAATGTCTTTATGTTTTTTTAACAGCTAAAGTCTTTATTTGTTAGTTTATCTTTATATGGGTTTAGTGGATACATTGGGTCCCCATCTTCAGTAAATAGTATTAGGTATGAGAATGGTTGGCTTTTTTGCTCGAATCCACCTGATCTTAAGCTAATTAGTATGTCGTTGAGTATCGATAGTCTAAAATACGAATCTCAATATAACTTTTTGGAGCAGGAAAAAGATCTCAAGGTATACGAGGTAATATATCTAAAGCTTAAAGATTGTTCCTCTTTATAGTTTCTAGAATTAATTTCAGTAAGGCATTTGTATTTTGGCTCTTGGTCGCATGCTTAAATAATGTTATGGCATGTCTATTACTATATAATCAGTTTGTTCTGTTTCCATATTGGTGGGATGTCAAAAAATAAGTTCCAATGTAAGATTATTTGACTATTTTATGCTCCTGTTATGTTATTGTGTCAACAATGCATGAAGTGTAAATATTCATGTAGCAAGTTTGAAGCATTTTTAGAGTCTCAATATGAAGGTGTTTGTAGATTACAAAGAAAAATACAGTTTAAGCTCCGTCCCCTCAAACCACTTGATTAAGGGATGAAAGAAAAAGAAATATTGGTTCTGCCCTCCCCTCAAACCACTTGTCTATGAATGGGACATAAATCTTTCCATTTGCTAATAAGTGTACTAATTTTATCACCTATGGCTATATAAAAACAGCTTTGAAGAACGTCGTGTGGCACAAAGAAAATAAAGAGAGTTGGCAACAGCTGAACATGAATTTAAGAAACCATTGTGTAAAGAGGAAAAAACTGAGAATAAAGAGCAACGTCTGGCTGCAATTGGTACTGACATCTTCCATCACGCTTACTGTAATTTGTTGCAAACTGTCACATATAATATAAGTTAAGCCAATATAAGATGCCTTTTGCAAGTGGTGTAAAATTATTATATGCATCTCTTTTATGTTTCGGTGATGAATAGCTTTGTTAATTTGACTATTTAGGGGAGGATCTATCTACTGGCTAATGCACAGATTAAACCATTCAAATTTCCAGCTACATTCACCTTCGTTGTTAAAGCCTTCTCAGTTTGGCTAGATAATATGATGGCAAGTGTACCTGAGTTGGCCATCTGTTATCATCAAAACGGTGTCGTTCAAGGATATGATCTCCAAAAAACAGATAATATTTTTCATTCTAAAGGTTTATCTGAAGATGGCACTCCCTTTTTTATCTGAGATCGTTTGAGAGCATGGCCATTCAGTTTTACGCTACCTTCAAGAAAATTGCAAGCAAGACCCAGGAGCTTATTAATATAATTTTTCTAGCTTCTTTATGCCTGTTTTTGCTAAAATATTGGTTGTTTTTTTGTGTATGTACAGCTCTTCAAAAATGCCGGAGAGGATAACATTCAACTTTTTGTCTTTCTGTTATTCCTAAGAGTCATGCCACCAACAGTTGTGACGATAACTATACCTTTAGACCTTATCTAATTAATAGAGGGAGAAGTGATTTGTTACTCTCACTAAGAACTCTACTCTAACGTGTTGCTCACAGACTCTCACTTTCGTCAATTGCTTTCTCTCTCTCTCTCTCTCTGGGTAACGGGCTGGGTTGGGTAACGGGCTGGTGTAATTTATGTACGTTATTGAATGATCTTCATTTGTGGTGCTTTCGTTATATATAAGATACACTGAATACTCTCATGCCATCATTTGTTTGCTTATAACACATCTTGGTGCATTATTGCAGGCCATCGAATCGAGTGCAAATACTTTGGGCATTGTGACCAGGTGTGCTCCCATTGCCGCGCTCTCTTTTAGTTTGAAGAGAGGCTATTGTTTCATCCGCTCGGGTAGGTGCTCTATATCCCCGCTGCTGCTTAATTATTAAGAAATTCCATACACCAACTTGCAACAGCCCTTCACAAATGATGTTCTGCCCCATTTTGTACCTTTATAAAAAAGCATATTACCTCCTAAAGGACTTTTGATAGAAAGAAATGGAATCTGAATAAAATAATTAAGGTCACCGTTTGGTTAAACTGAAAAGACCACATCAGGTTAACCCCCTGACTTACATTGCTATTATATATAAAATTTTGAGAACAATTTATATACAATTTATGGTTTATTATAAAAGGATCCAGGAGGGAAAAAGATTAAGGGGGTGTCTGGATTAGGTTATTTTACCGGTTTACGGGTTCATATGTAGGTTATTTTACTGGCTTACAGGTTCATATTTATCAGGAAAACTGCAAATTCAGCAACCGAAAATTGGAGTGTATCAAGAGACGATTGGGATGGTTAGGCAACAAGCTGAATTTGGGTATGGCCATGTTAGGAAACTCGGGCCATTTGGGGTTGATTCCACTGTTAGGAATAATATAATCGTAATACAAATTGTTTTGTATATAATCGTAAGATTACAACAACAGATTGAGGCCTGCGATAAGCAGTGTCCTTAAACAGAAATTCGTCCTATCTAGTACGAACTGTTTAGAGGATACAACAATCAATTCAAGTATGAAACTTGAATCTAGCGAATCGGTTATGTTATGATGATGGAAATAGATGATGTTTGTGTGTTTTTGATAAAACCAAAGTGAGAAATTCGTCCTCTATATATAGGCACATGGTGACCCTTCAAAACAGTCACAATACCCCTTCAAATGGCCTTAGAGACACTTCTTTTCGTAATAGTCACAATGGTTCAGAATTAGTGACGCTTTAGCGACGACACAGCGACAGAATAATCGTCGCTAACTGCCACCGGTTCAAACAGTCGCGATGGTTCGCCCTTTGATGCCTTTTCAATAGATCTAACCGTAACCATTGCAATTAGACGCGTCTTTACCATGATGACGGTCAATTAGAGATGGTTTAGTGACGATTTAGTGACAGAAAAACTGTCACTAATTTCAATTTCGTGGCAATCACTAATTACAACAAAACTATAATAAGTAATGTTCCAACATCCACGGGTAGACAAGTGTATTACACGACTTCACAGGGTAGCATGGGCCCGACATACCAACCGGTGGTTGCTGATGCAAGTTAGTCAAAAGAAACGGGTCATTTCCGAAAAACAGGTCCAAAGTCCTCCATAGTGAATTTATTTTGCATACACTTTTTTACATACTTCGGATTTATGAATAACTGAATCGGGGTAGGTTCAAATCTGAATCGATGTAAGAAAACACATACATCTCAGTTTTGCATTCAATATATTTTTTTTATTGTATTACTTTTTTTAATAGGCGGTAGATCAGTATAGATTTTAGGTGATGCTTTTATGGAAGAGTCACGGGTGATGGGTGAGTTAATCCTACAGTGAACTACAAGCTGACTGCAAATCTTAACATGAAGGGCAATGCTCAGGCACAAGGGCGTTTTTGGCATTTGTTATTTACCTATTGATTTGTGACTGCAAACCAAACGACAACTAAATCAAACTCATTCCTTTGTTGCAGGTTGCCTTACAACAAATTAATAACGCCGTAATGATAGCAATTTCACTCACATTGGAAATATTCATTGCACAAGGAAGTAACAGCTTGGAGTATAAAGCACGATAAAACCGGTCGCTGACAATCTGACTATTTGACTAGATTTTAAAAATAAGCATCAAAGTCTGAACTCCGACATTAAAATTCTACAAGTGAGCCTGCAAATAAGTCACATATAGTTACTTGCAGATTATTACTCTATTTTTGTATTTGCATTTTTAGCATTTTTTATGTTATCTGAATCATTATCGGAAATATGTACCTCTATCAGGAAATGTTCATTGGTCTGCTTACACAAGCTATGAAAGACGATCATAATCTGAAGAGGGTAACTGCATTTGCTAAATGTCTGTTGCAGGTAAGTACCAAACACTTGGACAGCTGAGAATCTGTTTATTGTGTTTTGTTAAATTCAAACACTATCTCTTGCAATATGTGAGATTTTCATTTTATAAAAGCACAAGCATTGTTATATTATTATTTTTCATTTGTTTATTGTGTTTTGGCATGCACCTTGACCTTTGAAGCTATCCATGACGCATCGTGTGATGCTGGAATCAATCATCCAAATCAATACTTTAGTGACAGCCAAAAGATCCTGAATGAAAAGATAAATTTGCTTAATGAAAATTTGACAACTTCTTATGTGCTAAATAGTGGCGTCCTGATGGCAGCTTCGGCAGGCTGGCTAACGGGTCAACTGGGGGTTTTGTCAAACTTGATAGTATTTGTACATGCTGTAACGGGTTGGGTCAAGGTTACCCAAAAAACTACTTGTCTAAAGTTATTAGATTGTTTATCAATAATTTAGTAGATTATGTGCCTAATACAGTTTTGCGGACTGAGTTTCTATTCATGTGACATGTTTCCTATTAAGATTAAATATACGTCAACCTCCCCTTTTCTTAAATTTTTTTAAACGTAAACTAATACTATAACAAAAGTCTTACAAAAGGTCAAGGATGGATGTCTGTTCAGCAAACGGTACCATAAAATTCTGAGCTTAATTGGTTTCGTTACCTTTTTAGACACCAGTTAAGTAGCTTTTCATGAATGGTCTTTTAGGTTGTTTTGAATTGTGTTTTAAAAGCGGTTATAGGTTTTGTAAAGTAGCACAAAAATCATTTTTCTAGGTTTTTGGATACTGAGATTATATGATTATTTTGATATCTGGTTGGATAAAGAATTTAGGAAAACTCAAGGGATGTATCAAATTACTTATTATGAGCCACAACTTTAGCACCTTTGCCTGCAAAAAATACAAAGAATATAAGACAAAAGAACATAGTTGGTGCTTTAAGATATATGAGCACCACATGAAATTAAAAGTTAGATTCGAAATATATGTAAGAAATCAACACTAATATTATTCTTAGAAAAGCATAATACCTGAAGCTAGAAAACACTTGTTTTAAAGGAGGTGCCTTTATCAAGATCAGAAAGATCGATTACATACTCCTATGTAGCAACAGAATAAAAAAAGGCAACGAAACCCATGAAAAGAAATATATCAGTTGACCCAATTGGTGGCGTTGGGTGGACATGGCTGCTGCTATTACTACTATCAGAAGAGTAGTATGGTAAGCTGCTATAACTACTATATGAAGACTTACTCCCGCTGAGGTAACCTATTACCTTGTGGCTACTGTATTCTTATTGCACTAGCCACTCATACTTGGCTTTTCTTGATATACAATACACGCACTCCCTTGCTTATATAAAAAGTTGGTTTTTAATTATATTAGATTCATCTTCGTTAAGACTTCTTTACATGATTTGTGAAATGATTAAGGGGCTGTTTGGATAAGCTTATTTCGCCAGCTTACGGGCTTATTTTTATTTGGAAACACTCAAAAGCTGAGTTTATTTGGCTTATAAGGTAAAAACTGAGTTTATAATAGGAAAAAAGTGAGCTTATGAGATCAGTGGAGTAAATGAACAAAAAAAAGCAACTGAAATGGTAGTTTTTGACAAAAAAGAAGAAAGCAATTCAGGAGACGGTATTTTCACTTCAATATTGGTGGTGAGTCCTCATTATGTCTATTTATAGTCTTTCATTAGTTAACATTTAGATGGCATAATCATAACGGGTCAAAACGGTCTGAACCGCACCCATTTAACCTCACCCCTATATTAGTCAACTTTTGATCCTTTTATTAACTGTAACAATTCGATTCAGGAAAATCCATTATTTTGAAGATCTTATTTTTAGTGCTGGAAGTTTAGGCTCTAACAAGAAGTGTCTCACTTCGTTAAATATAGGCAATTCAAATCAAATGTAGCATAAAATCTTATTTAAGTGAAATTTTTGGTTTTGTTAAAGTGGAGTACATCTGGCTACCTTACGTGAGTGCATACCTGGACACGATCAACAGAGACTATTGCCATGGTGCCAATTTTGCAACAGGAGGATCAACAATTCGTAACCCGACTGAATCCATATATGTGGCTGGCATCAGCCCGTTCTCTCTCAATGAGTTTGCCAATTCGGTATAGGTAAAGATCCATGATCACAATATTAGTGGCCTCATGTCAATGATAATTATAAGTCATGCCCGCCACCACATTTTAAAATGGAACCTGATACGATGACGAAGATATAATAGGCCCATTTGGTAAGTTGACATATGTTGATTCGCTGGAACTATAAGGCAACATGTAGATATGAACAAGTAAAGCTAAATGTCGTTAACAATAGAGAGGGTACCGGGACTGCTTATTCATGTGATTTTGTCATTTATATAAATAGATATGCAGTTGTTCATGAGCAGAATTGATGAATGTCATGTAACACCTATCTGATCATAAAATGGCCAAACTGGGTGGAAACGTGACAGTACTTAGACAAAATGTGGACTATGGTAAGTCATGAATCCTTTATGGTTTAAATTGCCCTTTGGCCAAGTTTGTAAGTAATGGACTTAACTGCATTTTTGGGTTTTTGATCAGTTAAAGAACATGTGGATAGTATAATTTTGTCTTTGGTGAATTGGTTTGAATGCAGGGGTGGTGTTGTAATCTTTTATACTCATATCAGTAAAACGGGCACGAGCACTTTGGATATCAAAGGGATGAATGGATGATGGTGTTACAGACCTATCCTGCCTTCTACCTATTTTCTTTAAAAACTTGAATGCTCTGAAGTCCTTCATTTGACTTTTTGTCTGAGATAAATGTTTATGAATACTTTATTTCTGATTCAATGCATATTTATTTCAGGTGGTTGTCGTTATGTTCATTGAGGATTAAAAAATGTTAATTTGCGTTGCCCTGTAAGTCTCTGAACTTTCCAAGTGTGGTCTTAATGATAAATGTGAGCAGAATTGTAAACTGGACAACTGGTAGTATAGGACTATAGGCATGGTGAGGGCATAACTGTGCTACGTTGAGTAGCTAATTTAAATGTCGATTATGTTTGTTGGGGGCGTTTGGGATTGTGTTTTATAGATAGCATGTGTCAATCTGTTTTTTCAGTACTATTTGATGCACTCATGAGAATTTTGTTGGTCAACTTTCCCATTCAAATATATTTTATAATTTAAAACAAACACCTTATCGTCTTAATTGATTAAAACTTGCAATAATGATGTTTAGCTTCTCTTTATTATCCACTCTATGAATCACTGGATCTTCAAAAGATATGTATGAAAGTTTGAACGAGAAATTTTTATTTAGGCAAAATCTTATCTATGAGACCGTGAGAAGGAACAATCAGAAAAAGAGCAAAAATAAGGATGATGACTCATGCACTCAATCCATCTGCTGCTGAGATATTTGAGTCAAGCATGTCTTTAGCTGGTTACTTTGCCATGTTAAGACTGTGTCCACGTGTAACTGAAATGGATTCAGGTCAGTATTTCATTTTTTGTGCATAGATGAAAATTTCCGGCCCTTTATGCATGTGCTAAATAAAATGGGTTTCAGGTCAGTGTTTCTTTTGGAAGTACATTGGGATTTGTCAGTTGTGCTAACCCACTGATAGTCTCATCATTCAAGACCAGATAAGTGTAGAGGTACGTCTTTTACGAACAGTTGGTTTACTAATTTGCGAAGGGTAGGTGTGGAGTGTGGACTAAAGCTTTTAGACATTCAGCTTCAATAAAATCAACCGAGCTACGGTGTTTTATGTGTTTGCACAATTTACATTTTATGATTTTGGTTAGGTGTGTCGAAGGTATCAACAGTGACCGATCCTACTACGTAACCTTATGAAAATGTAATAAAGGAAGTACATGGTTATTATTTTTAGGCTAATGCTATCTGATTACATATAGCTTCTATAAGTAGTGAATTATTTAACACATTCATTTTTAATTTAACTTAGTTGCTTCCACCCTTGAATGTTAACTTAGTTGAATATGAAGATTAGTATGTACATATTGATTCACGTGATGTACAATGGTGTCTAACGAGAAGACCAGATGGAATACTTTCGTCCCATGAAAAAATAGTATTCACTCGTGGAGAGACTCAAGTTAGATCAGTTGCCAAGGCATAGCTCACTCGATATTCGTTCATCATCATCTACTTATATTCATATATCTTATTTACTTTACTATTTTACATAATTATATTTAACTTTGAATCATGCAGATTGAAAACACATGTTTTAAAGGAGGTGCCTTTATCAAGATCAGAAAGATCGATTACATACTCCTATGTAGCAACAGAATAAAAAAAAAAGGCAGCGAAACCCATGAAAAGAAATATATCAGTTGACCCAATTGGTGGCGTTGGGTGGACATGGCTGCTGCTATTACTACTATCAGACGAGTAGTATGGTAAGCTGCTATAACTACTATATGAAGACTTACTCCCGCTGAGGTAACCTATTACCTTGTGGCTACTGTATTCTTATTGCACTAGCCACTCATACTTGGCTTTTCTTGATATACAATACACGCACTCCCTTGCTTATATAAAAAGTTGGTTTTTAATTATATTAGATTCATCTTCGTTAAGACTTCTTTACATGATTTGTGAAATGATTAAGGGGCTGTTTGGATAAGCTTATTTCGCCAGCTTACGGGCTTATTTATATTTGGAAACACTTAAAAGCTGAGTTTATTTGGCTTATAAGGTAAACTGAGTTTATAATAGGAAAAAAGTGAGCTTATGAGATGAGTGGAGTAAATGAACAAAAAAACTCAACTGAAATTGTAGTTTTTGAAAAAAAAAGAAGAAAGCGATTCAGGAGATGGTATTTTCACTTAAATATTGGTGGTGAGTCCTCATTATGTCTATTTAGATGGCATAATCATAACGGGTCAAAACGGTCTGAACCGCACCCATTTAACCTCACCCCTATATTAGTGAACTTTTGATCCTTTTATTAACTGTAACAATTCGATTCAGGAAAATCCATTATTTTGAAGATCTTATTTTTAGTGCTGGAAGTTTAGGCTCTAACAAGAAGTGTCTTACTTCGTTAAATATAGGCAATTCAAATCAAATGTAGCATAAAATCTTATTTAAGTGAAATTTTTGGTTTTGTTAAAGTGGAGTACATCTGGCTACCTTATGTGAGTGCATACCTGGACACGATCAATAGAGACTATTGCCATGGTGCCAATTTTGCAACAGGAGGATCAACAATTCGTAACCTGACTGAATCCATATATGTGGCTGGCATCAGCCCGTTCTCTCTCAATGAGTTTGCCAATTCGGTACAGGTAAAGATCCATGATCACACTATTAGTGGCCTCATGTCAATGATAATTATAAGTCATGCCCGCCACCACATTTTAAAATGGAACCTGATACGATGACGAAGATATAATAGGCCCATTTGGTAAGTTGACATATGTTGATTTGCTGGAACTACAAGGCAACATGTAGATATGAACAAGTAAAGCTAAATGTCATTAACAATAGAGAGGGTACCGGGACTGCTTATTCATGTGATTTTGTCATTTATATAAATAGATATGCAGTTGTTCATGAGCAGAATTGATGAATGTCATGTAACACCTATCTGATCATAAAATGGCCAAACTGGGTGGAAACGTGACAGTACTTAGACAAAATGTGGACTATGGTAAGTCATGAATCCTTTATGGTTTAAATTGCCCTTTGGCCAAGTTTGTAAGTAATGGACTTAACTGCATTTTTGGGTTTTTGATCAGTTAAAGAACATGTGGATAGTATAATTTTGTCTTTGGTGAATTGGTTTGAAT
>LBNU01033040.1:76793-108239 GCA_014162995.1 Artemisia annua
TTCAGTCTTTAAACCCAACAAGTACTTTGACTTATCAACGAGCAGTACTTTGATCAATAGCAGTACTTTGACTTTAATACTTCAGCAGTACTCTGAAGAGCAGCACTTTGATATCCAGCAGTACTTTGATCTTTTATACCCCAACAGGAATAGTTGACATGTTGGTCAAATTTAATCTCAAACATTATCACTATGTGACGGTTCAGTGAGACTGTTTCCACTTTCCATAACTCTACTGCGTTTGTTTTATTTGAAGATATCTAACTTAGTTTGTTTCTAAGTTATTAGTAATTGTCTTTTATTCTTTAAAATGAACTTTATTGAATTGATACAAAACAATTACTAACATTTCGTGTACCGTTAGTGTAACAACACAAAATGGGATTGAGGTTTTCAAATAAATCTTTTATTAGAAACTATTTAACTCATACATGATGAAATGTAATATTTTATGTGATCTGAGTTACTAGAGCTACTAAGTTTGGAGAACTTTACCGAAACCAAAGCAAAAATTTTGATTTTTAAAACGAGTTATAATTTGACTTGGTTTATGAATTATTCTATATATGAAGATAATCTTTGATACACATCATGATTGAAATTGTATCAAGACCATTATGCATGAAACTCTGAGATGAGAGATTCCATGCGTGAACATGAGTGGTTCCTAATAGTGTGTGGAAGCACTATTATGCGTGGTTGAGGTTATCTACTCGAAATGTAATGCATGTGTTGATTCTTATGGATGTTCCTCATGTTTTGTGTGCCACCAAATGCCAAATACATTCATGAAGGAATGTATCGATCACAACGTCGAGGAGGAACATTGTGATGTGACCAGCAATACTAGATGAGTCTGGAGCGTGTTGGATGTCTTGCGTGGAGTAACATTATGTATTTATGTATAGTTGACAACAGGAGGTGGTCAATATGAGATTGTGTCAAATGTTGTTGCACAATATTTACTCAAGGTGTTTGTTATAATTTTATATCTTTAACGTTTTCGGTTATGTTTATTTGTTAAAAGAATAAAAAAAATAATAATAATAATAATAATAATAAATCTTTTGATTGCTTTGTTCAAATTAATTGTTGTGCAATATTTCATTGAACAACGAGTTTATTATTTCGAAGATATCAAAACCACTTGAGTTCATTTGTTGCAAACCAATATGAGGCAGTCCACAAAGACAATTGAATGGTTAGTAGTGCCATATCAAATTAGTGAGGCATGCAGGCTTTTTGTAAAATGTGACTTGGTAATATTGCCAAATGGTGGGGGTATTAATTATACATGCTACATGTTTATTTAACCTTGCTTGTGAGCAAGTCTACCGATGAGCATGTGAAATGTGAAATCTTAAGCGACATAAATTTAATATTGAGATTTATGGCGAGGATACATGAAAAGATGAGTTATAGCCTTATGCTAAATTTATTGAAGGAGTTTTATGTCTGGCGTTTCATGTGTATGTGATTGATGAAGAAATGGTGACCTGGTAAGCAACTTAAAGTTGAAACCGTCACCCTATGTCCCTTATATTGGATAGAATTGTGATTATAACTGATCATTATGATCATGATTCTGTTCTTTTCGTCCCTCAAGTAGTGTAATCGAGATATTGAGAATTATAAATACACATGAAAATCATACAAAATTTCACAAGTTGGTGAATCACTAAACTCACACAGAACGAACTGATTCTTGAATGTGCAAGAAACATTTGTGTATTTACACTTCAAGAAGGAAGTTGTGTTTTTTATCTAGTCGTGGTTAGAGAAACGGCTAAGTGGATTAGAGATCCTATTTGTCGAAATTCCAATGTGATGGAATGTATTATAAATATATGAGAATGGCCATTAATGACATGTTCGTCAAGTGAACTAGAAACTTGACTGTGACACCACTAAGATTGTGACGAGAGACTTGGTGAGTGTTTGAGATGAGATCGATAATTATTATAGTAACTTATCGAAAGTTCTCCTTTAAGCCTCTGACGAGAGACTTATTGAGAGATGATAGAGGCATCGGTCTGAAACCATATGTGAATCGGTTAGTGATGGAAACCCAACTTGAATGTAGTGCTCATACCTCTCGAGTTTAATGGGTAATAACAAGTCACTAATTGATAGAAGGTGCTATCAACCAAATTGACCCATGCATAGCTAAGATAGCACGACGTTGCCGAAAATGAGGATGAGATTAATCTCTTAACAAAACTTTTGAGGCGTCTTAGCAACGAAGACGTTAGAGTAGTTTTGCCTATATGACCTAGAGGTGGTGCCGCCTTGAATGGAGAGTTGTGGTTTCTCTCTTAGAGGGTCATGAATCAGGATTAAGCGCACGGCCATATTAGCGCTCAGTGAGAATGCGATGGTTACAGTGGGGAGTGTGTAAAAGTGTGTCGGTGAAACAAAGAGATTTTTTGGTTTAATCTTCGGACACCATTATATCTCAAGATTTGTGGTTTAATCTTCGGACACCATTGAATCAATTTCACTTTACATACTTTGAGTAAACGAGGTTTAATCTTAGTGACACCTTCGTGACATAACTCATTAGAGTAGTAGAAAACTTTCCAACCTGGCGGGGGATTGTTGGAATTATTAGTGAGTTTGGTAAGTTTTACCACTTACAAAGCTTAAGGTACAACCAGCTGATGTAGCAACTGATTGTACATGGCTATCACTACAAATAAAACCACCTTTCGTGACGCCTAAATCGTCACCAATTTACATTACATGTCGTCACCAAGTGTGTTTGTGACGATATGTCGTCACAAATTTAGCGTCACCAAACCATTGTCACAAAACAACTTCGTGTCGACAAAGTGCAGAGTAATTAGTGACGACAAAAGGGGCCCACAAATATTCAACGCAAAGACTAAACATAGTGGGCCATAGCAAATTTGTGACGACAATATCGTCACTAATATTTACATAAACTAAATTATTTTACAAAATTATTTTACGGAAAAAAACTTGTCTTGAAAATTCATTATTTGCAATTTTAATAACTTCTTTTAATTAAAAGGAAAATAATTTAGTTATAATAAAGGATTTGTGACGACATTATCGTCACTGTTTATTTTACAAAAAAAACTTGTCTTGAAAACTCATTATTTATAATTTTAATAACTTATTTTAATTAAAAGGAAAATAATTTAGTTATAATATAATCTTGGTGACGACATAACCGTCACTAACTCTGAGTGGGGCCCCGATTTGTGTTTGACTAGGCCATTGTTGTGGAGATGGTTGAAAGTGGTGGGTCCTTTTAAATTTTGTGACGACTATCGAATAAAAATGCTGTCCCTAAAGGTGCTTTAGTTTGTAGTGTAACAGCATAAGGTACAAGCCTAGAATGCGGTAAAGTACCACTAACTTGTGTTGACTTGGTAAAAGGAAGTGAGGGCTGATTTAGTGGAAACTTCCATCCACTATTTCCTCTATTTTTACGGTGCATGACCATGACCACAACTGATCAATGTGATCATGATCAATCTTGCCAAGTAGTGTATATAAGACCATGATGGGATCTTGAAATATACACATGAGAAACACAAATATACATCTCGAGAAAAATGCTGCTGCCTCAGAACTTGTTTTCTACATACCGCCATCTTGCGTTGCAAACTCGAGTTGTTGCTATTCGACGTTTGCGCATGTGAACTGTATCAATCCTGGAGTGCCTTGGCTCGTAGACTCCAGCAACTTTACGGGGTGCCGAACGTACTTTAAAAGGACAGGGAATTGGCTTCCCGTACGGTTCAAATATCACTTTGGTTTGTCGTTTGGATCTTTGCTGCTGCGTTCTGGTTCTTTGCTGCTGCGTTAACATCGCTTTCTTACTGTCCAGAACATGTATAAATGACTCTTGAACCATTCTCGTGTTGTGGGTTCTGTCCTTATAAGTATTCGTAAGGTACATCAAATTATTTGGTTCTATACTTATGATTTCGTTATATTTAGCTTGCACTAAGATGGTGCAACAAAATGTTCTAGTTTTCGTATAATCAACACATGATCATCTAGGTGCTAAAAATACTATGTTAGTTTTATAGATTATTTGAATTACCAGAGTAATAAATGGAATATATCTTGTGCAAGATATGGATTTTTGAGGGTTCATTTCTATTATATTGTTGTAACACATCACCAAATTATAGGTTTTGGTGCTAGCAAGTGCTAGAGAAAGGAAAGGTGGTAGTGTTTAATACGGTAAGTTTACTTAAACAAAAAGATAGAAGAAACCTCGAACACATATCATGTTATCCTCCATTTGCCCTTCAAGTTATTAATTATGCAAATACCAAAATCTTCTCTCACATCAACTATGACTATGGAATCATATTCTTCCAAAAATCTTTACTCACTTCTTTATTTGATGGCCTCATTTATCCACTCTCAAACTCAAACAGCAATATGATGTTTAGCTAAAACAGGAAACTAGGAATCACCAAAAATGAAACCGTATGTGTTAAAGATGGTAAAAATGAAACGTGTGGGGTTAATGATCAATGCACATGCATGCATGCAACTTTATCTTTTAATTTGCATTCACCTTTAGATATCAAAGTTTTGATGAGAATCGTATTAGATTCAAGGGACAATAAGTTGTTCGCGCATTTGAAATTTTACATATGCAGCTGGTTGAGTACACGTACGCTTGGATGGACACTTCTTGGGTTTTCGGTGCTCAACATAGAAGACGTACGAGGACAACTGAACTCGTCTGCATTGTTTTGACTATGGGATACAGTGCACTCATACTAAAAACATAATTCATAAACGTACTAACATTATAGAAAACATTTTGGAGTAAATTACATAAAAAAAATAAAAATAAAAATAAAATATACATGTGGCCTTATGGAATTGGTCTCTGGTCTGATGGCTTATCTGTCAAAAATTTTAAAATGAATATATTGACCTTTTTAAAAATTGCGCATTTGGTCCCCAAGTTTGCTGCCCCTTCAAATATTTTATATATACATATAATAAACTTCTAGTATTTATTTAGTGAATGTTTATTATTATATATATTTACTCTAATTAAATGATATTTGGTTGCTTATTAATTCAAACACTAGAAAAGTTTAGGGATTTTTCTGGTGGTACGTTATTCTAGGGTGAGCTTAGAAAAAGCATACTAAAGAGTACGTATTATTGAATCTGACTAAAGCATGGGAAACACGTACCACAACAATAATTGGACTACTTTTTAGTACTTCAATAAATCAAAGTAAAAGGTACGTATATATTCTGCCTATGTACGGACACTTGATCAAATGGTTGATTGCTGTGTGGGGTATGCATGGATGAAACATAGCTTGAACCCATCACACCAGAGTCTTAAATTAAGAATTGGTTTAACTTAAACCGTTTAAGACTACAAAGTTCATTCTTTTAGGTATGCCATCTCCAGTCTTTCTCAGATGGACAACAAAAGTAGTAGTAATTTCTTATAGTGGTGGGCTGATCAGCAATTCTCAAATATGTTCTGGGATAACAGTTTTCTTTGTGACTCCTAATTAGTTGTTCTTAAGCATCCTTAGAACGGTTGATATGCATTCGGACGTGTTAAGTATACGTGATAGAATGCTCGTCACACACTACAACACAAGTGGGCTAATGTTACGGTAGGAATCCGTTGCAAATCCTTTGCAAATAACCGTTTGCAACAGACTTGCAACGGATTCCTACCGTAGCGTTAATGCTCCATGGAAATTTAAATTGCAATGGATTTATAACGGGAAAAAAAAGTTGCAACGGTTTTCCAACCAAGAAATTTTTTTTGTAAATTAACAACCGTTTTTGTAACGGATCATGTTCCAATGGCTTTCCAACGGTTTTGCTACAACAAATATTACAAGGAAATTGTAACGAAATAAATTTGGTACGAGATTTCAACGGCAAAAAGTAGGATTGGTTTTGCAACGGTAAGCAAATGGAATGGATATTCAACGGTGTAAAATTGTGACGAGTTTGCAACGGAGTCTAAATGCACTGGTTTCGTTGCAATTTTTGTTACAAACAACTGCATTTTCAAAATAATAAAGCACAAAAAACTGCCATTTTTCCGTAATATACAAATATGGAAAACTAAATATATATGAACGCACAATTTGGAACCCAAATTAATAGTTAGACGATCATTTAAATATCAACTACATAGCATATCAAATCATACCAAACGTGCCACTTCTAAACAAAATTCTACCAAAGGCACCACTTCTTAACAAAATGTGTATAATCCACTAATATATGCCAAATTTACCCATAGTGTACTACTTCTAAACAAAATGTGTATAAAACACGAAGTGTACCTAAGTAAGCAAGGAATGTTTATGGAGAATGGGGAGTGTGAGGTTGCTACTTCAATTGTGTCAACACCTCGACGATCTTCTCATTCGTATCTTTGATTATTTCTTCCTTAAATGTCTCATGTTTTTCTTCACTGACTTTTTTCTTTTTCTAAAGCTTCCTCAAGAATAGTTTTCTCTTTCTTTCTCGCTTGCTCCAAGTCGTTCATCGATTTTTCTAGTACTTCAACCCAAAAAAGCATACTTCCACCAATTAAGCTCATCTTAATGCATAAATACCTACTGTAAATGATTAAAAATGGAAAAAAGGTACATGACAGTAACTACAATATGTATAAGTTACCTTTGACCGAATATGTATAACGAAAAGACAACTAACAAAATTTATATACATTACCAGTTGGTGTTGGATTTTTTTGGCAGCGGCCATGATAGTTTATTACCAGCAGGAACTATGCACTATATTAAAAATATAGTTGTACGGTTATGTTTCTGATTCAAGTCCTTCATGACATCGATTGATGCAAGTCATTTTCTAGGCAAGTCGGCTTGTAATTCCAACTGAATAAGCAAGTGATATTGCTACAAGCGATATTGCTACAAGCAAACTTCATGTCTGTTTACTAGACTATGTTTAATAAATATTGCCATTGTTTATAAAATGGATGTGGGAATTAGATCAGCAAGTTCAGCATGTTATCTATGGCCTCTCATGACAGATTGTGACATAATGCAAGTGGTTGAGGTGCCAAAGTGAGCAACTTGGGTAACATGTTACAATTTAAGATGAGTAATATTTTTATTATGGGTCAAATTTCAACAGGTTAGGTCCATCCGCAACAAGTCACTTTTCATTGGAAAACAGCGTGGATGGTGAATCGTAAAGTATTGTTTAAATAGGAATGTTATAAATACCGAATCAGATTCTCAAATGGCACCAACCATTATCTTCATGGTACCCTTAAAAATAGCTCAGGTGTAACTTCCTTCTTTGTAGGCGAGAACAACTGAATCATGTGCTTCTTCTCATCATATCCATCCAATTGATGGTACCTGCCATTATATTAATATAAGATATTGCAAAACTAAGTAACTTAACATATAAAAATGTTTATTATCAAGTACTCATAAACATATACGAAACATCAACTAAGAAATCTATAAAGTACCAACAACAAAAACCACAACCCATATTTTGCTATTCTTTTAATAAAGCATTGAACAAAAGTTATAACTACATTTACAGTGTAAAGTAGCAAAATTTTCAAACCAACTTCATTAAGAGATAAAACAAACAACCAAAAGTAATATAACCCCAATTTCAAAAGAAAAATAATTAGCATTTAGCAATACCAATTAGATCAAGTAACATGATTAGAAAGCCAAAATAATAAACCCAATAACAAACTAGCACCCATCCAGGGCTCGAAACTTGCGTAACTCACAAAATCAGCCACAAAAACGGAGAGTTGTCACCAAATAACGATCTAAACTAACCTAATGTTATCCCTAGGCGATTGATACCACTTGTAGGACCGTAGAACAACCTAAATCACTAACCTTTGATGCACTTTGGTGACTTAAATGAGTGTATCTTTGGAGAGAGAGAGTAGAGAGAGAAAGAGAAGGAAAGTTTCATTCATAAAACACACACATTACACATTCAAGCACACCTCCAAATGAGACCATTTGGATGTATTTATAGTCCTAACATAAAGTGATGACCTTTATATGGACTTGGGCTTATACATGGTTTACATAACAAAACATAAGGCTTTTCTACCTTAACTCTTAACATATTAGATTTACCAAGTCCATAGCCCAATATTCTTAACTATTGATTATTCTAACAAACGACACAAAGTATTTAACTATGAGAATGACCATCACTTTTCTATAATTCTTAAATGCTAACAAAATCTATTGCAATTCCATAAATTACCTAGAAATTTTAAGTGGAATTATAAAAATAACTAAAAATATTGTATTTTATGTGGTCGCAAAAATTATTTCAAACTTTACAACAAAAATACCAAACGAAATATAGAAAACAAGTTGGAAACAAGATTTTATCGGTTAAAGTTGCAAATCGGTAGCAATTATTTTGTAAATTGCAAGCGGATTTAAATGAAATATTAAAAATAAATTGTGATCATGCTTCATTGCAAAACGATAGCAAATATACAAAAAGTTGCAACAATTTTGCAATGGAAACAAATAATATTTTCTTTTATATTTACTTTGAATATTTTGTTTCAAATCCCTAAAGATTTTGCAATGGATTTGCAACGAATTATTAAATATAAATTAAAATTAAATTATTATAGTTATTCTGTTGCAACTCCATAACAATTATTTAAAACTTGCAAAGATTTTGCAATGGAAGCCAATAATAGTTTCTTATATATATTTTTTAATACTCCGTTGCAATTCCGTTACAAATGTCAAATAAACTTGACAGATTTGCAACGGAATATTTAATAATAACCATCAAAGAAATTATTTTAGTTTTGCAACGGATTTGCAATGGGTTTCTGTGTGATTGCTAATCCGTTGAAAATATGCTGGTTGAAAATATGCTGCAAACCCGTTGCATATTTGCAAAGGAAAATTTCCGTTGCAATTTTTCATAGCATTTGCCCAGTTTTGTAGTAGTGACAGTTGTTTCTTTGGTTATGGTTTGGAGCTCAGAACATTTCCTTTATCAAACTTTGATAAAGGATGCTTTCACATTAGTGTTAAAAGTTAGTTGATCCTAACAAATTTGAGAGTTTAGCTAATTTGAAAGCATCCTTAAAGATGTCTTAATTATTGCTACAGATATTGCTACAGATATTGTTTTCACATTACGTATGTATGCAACACTTAACAGCTTTTTTGAAAGGCTCGTGGTGTATTATTGTTTTAAGTTTTGATTTATTTCAGTTGCCGATGTATTTGGTTTTTTATGCAGGTTAGAGTGAAACCAAGAGGAACTTCTGAAGTTGAGGTTGAAATGTCTGTTTCAAGAAGATTTTGAGAATTATGACGATGTTGATGATGACAAAGCTCTGCATAATCAGGTATGTTTTTGTTTGAATGTCCATGTAGTGCGAAAAGTCATGTATAAAACACTTAATGCTATGATATATGTAGATTTGTATATAGTGATCTTACTTTTCTGCCACTTAGTATTGATATAAAGAATGTGGCTCATGATATAAACTATGATATGCCTCAGGAAAATTATACACAACATATAGGGCATACAAGATGTGTATGAGGAGTCCGGAACTACTACTTTCTTGATTCTTGATGATACTAATGTGTTCTTTTATCTCGAACACATGCTTACACATAACAAGAGTTTGGTGCCTCCTTAACTTTCTAAATGCAAGGCTCCAAGTTTAAGCCAACTCACATTCTCTACTTGAATAATGGAAGAAAACTTTCAATTCAAAATCATTATTTAGAAAAAAAAAAATAAATAAAAACATAGATACCCAAGATTTCTTTAATCCGACAAGTAAAACCATTTAGGACATGTTAGGTTGTTTGTTTTTTAATCAATAACATTATAAGTAGTATAAATCCAAAACAAACACCAGCTTCAAAAGAGATGTGATACATGAACCTAATAA
This sequence comes from Artemisia annua, assembly GCA_014162995.1. Lineage (NCBI taxonomy): Eukaryota > Viridiplantae > Streptophyta > Magnoliopsida > Asterales > Asteraceae > Artemisia > Artemisia annua. Next base: position 86,740 of record LBNU01033040.1, read on the forward strand.
ATAGGCCTAACCGTAGACCTACCGCATTATTAACTTGTACATTTATCAAATGTACAAGTTATTAATGCGGTAGGTCCACGGTTAAGCCTATTTATTTGGCTCATCTATCATTTTTTGCTTCAAAAACAACAAAGCCCCATATGCCCAAAAACTTCTCTGACCCTGACCACAAATAATAAAATGAGCAGCCACCTTCCATCATAAAAAAAGCTGACTGACCAAATAAATGACCCCTTTTCACTTGAACCAGGCCAATAAAAAGCTGACACACCAAAACATAATATCTCTTTCAACCATCCCATAGCAGTCAATAAACCGTCACCTTGACCATCTGAACCAACATATAATCCAAACACTCGAGTTTTTTTTAATAGTATTTTATATTTTCTTCACATTAAAACCCTAAAGACCATCCTCCTCCTCATGCACGGCTATAACATGACATCATATATGCTTAACGCGCGTGATCGAAGTTCAACCCTTATTGTGCCCCAAGCTGCTCATCGATAGTCGTAATTCTTTCAATCTCCCACTCTCTCGATCAGGTTTGATTTTGTTTTCTATTTTCCTTCACAAATTAAGAATAAAGAACTTGCATTAGATAGTCAAAAGGAAAGAAATGAAAAGCAATCATCTTTCTTGTTGAATGAAACTTATGTATCGATAATGTACATTATATTCAAAGCATAATATAAAGTAGTATATATTTGTTAAAATTCTCCTTCTCAAAGATGATGAAAACTGTCATTATATATGTTTCACTATAACAAGAATAAAGAGCTTGCATTAGATTGTCAAAAGGAAAGAAATGAAAAGCAATCATCTTTCTTGTTGAATGAAACTTATGTATCAATAATGTACATTCAAAGCATAATATAAAGTAGGTTTTGTTGATAAAGCTTCAATTATTTTTTTTACCAGGTTGTTAGTTTTTGTGACCATGTTAATACTATTATGTTATTTGCAGTCGTACGTAGGAATGCATGGTGGGTTCAGTGGCTCAAACTTGTTTGTTGTAGGAATGCATGTACCTGCTGTAGTGATGAAAATACTAAGCTAACAACACAATTAGGAATGCAACTGTGATAAACATAAATAAAATAAAAAAAATAACTTGATAACATATATTAGACAGCTACACATGATCATCTAGGTGCTGAAAATACTATGTTAGTTTTATAGATTATTTGAATTACCAGAGTAATAAATGGAATATATCTTGTGCAAGATATGGATTTTTGAGGGTTCATTTCTATTATATTGTTGTAATACATCACCAAATTATAGGATTTTGGTGCTAGCTAGTGCTAGAGAATGGAAAGGTGGTAGTGTTTAATACGGTAAGTTTACTTAAACAAAAAGATAGAAGAAACCTCGAACACATATCATGTTATCCTCCATTTGCCCTTCAAGTTATTAATTCTGCAAATACCAAAATCTTCTCTCACATCAACTATGGAATCATATTCTTCCAAAAATCTTTACTCACTTCTTTATTCGATGACCTCATTTATCCGCTCTCAAACTCAAACAGCAAGATGATGTTTAGCTAAAACAGGAAACTAGGAATCACCAAAAATGAAACCGTATGTGTTAAAGATGGTAAAAATGAAACGTGTGGAGTTAATGATCAATGCACATGCATGCATGCAACTTTATCTTTTAATTTGCATTCACCTTTAGACAGTCAAAAGGAAAGAAATGAAAAGCAATCATCTTTCTTGTTGAATGAAACTTAAGTATCAATAAGGTACATTCAAAGCATAATATAAAGTAGGTTTTGTTGATAAAGCTTCAATTATTTTTTTTACCAGGTTGTTAGTTTTTGTGACCATGTTAATACTATTATGTTATTTGCAGTCGTACGTAGGAATGCATGGTGGGTTCAGTGGCTCAAACTTGTTTGTTGTAGGAATGCATGCACCTGCTGTAGTGATGAAAATACTAAGCTAACAACACAATTAGGAATGCAACTGTGATGAACATAAATAAAATAAAAAAAAGAACTTGATAACATATATTAGACAGCTACATATATTAGACAGCTGTAACCATAAGTCCATAATTTCTAGTTAAAGTTAAATCTGTTTTCCATATTTATTTTCCTGTTGAGAAATTTATCACTATATGTCTAATAAGATGTTTTGATTTGTGTACGCAGTCATATTTGCTTAAGGGTGTCAAGGTGAATGCTTCGACAATATCTTGGTAGAAACAAATGGCTAAAGTGTTAACATGTACACCCTCTTTGGTACATTCTTTCCTTTTTTTTGGGTTCATATCTGTCCCTCATTCACACACATAGAAAGTTTGTAAATGAAACTACGAAAGTAGCAAGTGATACTAGTCTTGTTGAATATGCTTTACATTCTTGTCAATTTTCTATTGGACATCACTTACACATTTTATTCTTGAAACAAACTTAAATCTCATAATGGTTCCCTTTTTAGCCTATTCATATTCAGATTCTTGATAATTGAATATATTAGCATGGTAAACTCATTTTGATTGATAATTTTATAGCTAATTACTTGTATATGATTTGTAGGGTTTGATGAACATTATTGATCAGTAAACCAAAGCAAAGAGAGATTTGGCATCATGTTTGAGCAATCCACTCACACTGAAAATTGTATAGATTGATAGATGGCTCGTGAAGGCACCCTTGAGCAGCAACATAGACAAATTGTCGATTATGTTATTGTTTATCAAGACTTCTAAATAGTAGCTACAGTTTTCTGTAGTTTTTTGTACGATGAATAATAGGTAACACCATTCGTAGATTGTGATTGAATGTATATTAATGAAATATATTTCGTTTTTACATTTGTGTTTTTGATTCTATCTATATTTGCTTTCAAATTTCTCATATATATATATATAGGACATACTCAATATAGTTACCCTCGTGTTTACACATGACTGTAACCCATGGTAAATTTTACCCACGTTAAACCCACAACTATGTCTATGGGTATTTTCGTGGTACCTTATGCAATCCCACAAAGAAATTACCCATGATTTGAAACGATCACCCACCAAAGTTACTGTGGGTAAATTTACCCACCGCTTGAATATTTTGTGGGTGCATAATTAGCCTCGGAGGTTTTGCCCATGTATATGGGTTGGTGGGTAATTCGTGGGTATTAGCTAATTACCCACAAATATAGGTGTTTTAGCCACAAATATGATCCGTGGGAAATTGACAGAATTCTTCTAGTGTTATGTATCGATAATGTACATTATATTCAAAGCATAATATAAAGTAGTATATATTTGTTAAAATTCTCCTTCTCAAAGATGATGAAAACTGTCATTATATATGTCTCACTATAACAAGAATAAAGAGCTTGCATTAGATAGTCAAAAGGAAAGAAATGAAAAGCAATCATCTTTCTTGTTGAATGAAACTTATGTATCAATAATGTACATTCAAAGCATAATATAAAGTAGGTTTTGTTGATAAAGCTTCAATTATTTTTTTTACCAGGTTGTTAGTTTTTGTGACCATGTTAATACTATTATGTTATTTGCAGTCGTACGTAGGAATGCATGGTGGGTTCAGTGGCTCAAACTTGTTTGTTGTAGGAATGCATGTACCTGCTGTAGTGATGAAAATACTANTGTGGGACCCGCGTTTTTGTGACCACCTCTGTTGTCGCTCAAAGTGGGATAAAGAAATTGTTAACTTTTTCCAAAAATAAAATAGCTGCCAAAAAAAATAAAAAATAAAAAATAAAAACCCGCTATACTTGCTAAAAGTGATATTACAAATTTTTATTGTTTTTGCTCGAAATAAAATAGCCGCGAAAATTAAGAAAAAAAAAACTCCACAAATTTAGCTACAACACGTGTTGTCGTTAAAGTTGAGTTCAATTTAAAAAATATTTAACATTTTTTTATATTTGTTAAAATCAATTTTTAAAAATATATAATTTGGTTTATACACAAAATTACTATTTCATTAACGTGTTAAAATTAATTTTGTAGTAGAAGTGTGTTTAAGATTATTTAAAATTGTTAAAATTAATTTTAAAAGACATATAAATTAGTTTATTCACAAAATAATATTTTACTAAGGTATTAAGTGAATTTCTATTTAAAAATGTTTTTAAAATTATTTATAATTATTAAAATAAATTTTAAAAAATATATAAATTAGTCGAGATGATATTGATATACATGATATGTTAAACAGGTGAGTCAATATGATATTGATATACATTAAATGTTAAGCGGTTGATTCAAAATGATATTGTTATGCAAGTTATGTTAAACGGACGAGTCGAGATGCTATAAATATGCATAATAAGTTAAACGTGTGAGTCGAGATGGCATGGATATGCATAACATGTAAAACGGATGATTCGAGATGATATCGTTATACATGTGATGATAAATGGATGAGTCGATATGCATAACATTTTAAAAGGATGAGTCGAGATGCTATGAATATGCATAACGTACATGTTAAACGGATGAGTCGAGATGCTATGGATATAAATAACATGTTAAATGGATGAGTCGAGATGCTTTGGATATAAATAAGAGGTTAAACGGATGAGACGATATGCTATAGATATGCATAACATGTTAAACAGATGAGTCGACTTGCTATTGATATACATAACATGTTAAACGATGAGTCGAGATGTTATGGATTGCATAACATGTTGACCGATCGATCGTCCACCAAATCGCCAAAATTTCCCACCAAAACTTCCCGCCAAAATTTTTGCGCCAAAACTTCCCACCAAAATATATATTTTTTACCATATATAACAGCTAATAGATATGCTCTTATCCTCACAAACATATTATATACTGTCTTATCCTCACAACTACCAACAACACATTGTTATCATGAAGACGGTGCAATTCGAAGCTTTTACTTATCTTGTGAACGAGGAGATGTAATTATGCGAGAATCGCATCATCTTGACACTCGTGGTAAACTACACTATGTGATGACGTATACTATGGATAGCAGGCTCACCGGGCCTGGACTGAGCTATAACGATTGGGCTCCGGCCCAACATACAAACCGGGCTCCGTCCCAACAGGCAAAACGGGCCCCAACCCAACAAACCGGATATGACTAAAGCCCCAAGCAGGGCGCAGTTCGAACAACACATAGGGCACATGCGGATCACTCAAAGCGGCACCTCTGAGGTACGCTCACGGACCGACCCACGGTCCGGAAAGTAACCCATGTCCACAATCATCGATTAACCTGCGAATCATTTCCCGAAAAGGATCCCGCCTCGGCCACTATTACAATATGCGAAATACTAAGAAACCCTATCATTTCAACCACCTATAAAAGGTAATCTCAATACACATCTCGAGGTATGATTTTCTCACTCATCTCAATACACTCATATTTCTCTGATAACATGAGTACTTACTCTCATGCCGGAGCTTAATCGTGGGGTCCGTCCCCATGATAAGGCTAACAGTTTACTCTCATTTGTGAAAGGATCAATCATTTACTTGGATTAGTGCAGAACTCACCACACCGGTTCTCCTAGAGCTTCAACGCCTCCAACTCACTACGCATAGACCTTCAATAACTAAAACTTACTCTGCAGGACCTTCAACATCGATCGTGGAAATGAATAGTGCTCAAATTGCATCAAATTTAATCACAAGATAAAGGTACTCGAATGCTAGAAATGTATATGCGTCCCAACAACCACAAAGTTGATTTAGCTGCCCTATTTTACGACCTTTATAATGACATGAACAATCTCGGTTTGGAATAATTCGTATGCTTTAAAGTTTAAACTTTTATCGATTTGTAATGTAATTCGTACGCTTTAATGTTTGAACTTGTATCGATCTGTAATGTAATTCGCATGCTTTAATGTTGGGCGTTTATCGATTTGTAATGTAATTCCGTATGCTTTAAATAATTCTAAACTTTTATCGATTAATTTGTAACGGCGTAATTCGTACGCTTTAATGTTTGAACGTTTATCGATTTGTAATGTAATTCTTATGTATTTTACATATCTCAAACACATAATTTTCAAACAGACTCAAACAAAACAACTTGACAAGCAAACGAAATAACTCGACAAGCAAATGAAACAACTCAAAAGAAACAACTCGAATGACACAACTTAACACACGACAAAGACAATAACAAACATTGCTAATTCATTTTTATTTGCTGATACTTCCCATTTTGTTAGAACTTGCACCACCATTCCCCTCCCTTTCATTATTTTGCTTGATGAAATGTTCAAACAAAGCTTCAAGATTTGTTATCCTCATTCCGAGTTCATCGACTTTTAATAACTTGCTTTCACTATCACCGGCCAACATCTCTCTGTAGTTTGGCTTTTTCCTCAACCATTTCAAAATAACATCTCTCATCCACGAGCTAATGTTCTTATAAGAACCATATTCAGAAATAACTTCATCGCCATATGTATTAAGAACTTCATCAAAGCGTTTTTTGTCGTTTAGTGTTAAATGCCGATGACAATTTGTCGTCGGTAAATTTCTCGTAGCAATTCAAGTTCTCTTGATTCTTGTAGTGAACAACAACAATAACACATTAAACAACAGTAACAACAATTGTGTGGTTGGGGGGGGGGGGGGCAGAATTCACCTTGAACCACCTGGGGATGCGATTACTGGTTGTTGTTTCAATTGAACCATTAGAACCAAAGCGAAAGATATTAAGGCAGTGGTAGGAGGATTCAGATTAGAGTGAGGATTTGGTTCAAATACCAACGATACAAAAACTATCAAGTAGTAAGCTTGAGATTCTAATCGATAAGTTTGGTGTAACTATGGCAACTTGAACCCAATCAAATATAAGAAGAAGGTTGTTTGGTGTGTAGTGTTCATGTTGTAGGTTAGTACAACATTTTGGAAATATTAGGTTAACTAACGACAATAACTATAATAAATTAAAGCATACGAGGACATGCATTTTAATAATTTAAATTATTTTTAATTATTTTAATTCACATAATTTAAACCATCTTCTAATTATTTTTAATTAGTTTAAATCATTTATAAATAATTTTTAATTTATTTAAATCTCTTTTAAGCTAATTAAAATTATTATTAATTAATTTAAATTATTTCTACTTAAATGAAATTATTTATATTAGATCAATTATAAATATAAATACATTAGTTGAAAAAATGCCTAGGAGCCAAAAATTCATTTCCCTCCCACACTATTACTTTATCCCGCCAAATCAAAACCAAAAACTTAAAACACTTATCTTTGTGTGCTATCTCATCTCACTTCAAAGTTCAACCTTCTTCTTCACATAAAACACTCACAAATTAAAAAACCTAGATCTAAAAACACACACAAAAAACCACCGCACCATACCCACAAAATTAACCACCACAGACACGCACCACCACACAGCCGTACCACCGCCACACAGCCGTACCACAGCCACACAGCCGTACCACCACCGTCACAACCGGTCAACACATTTAGTTTACAGCTTTGTGTTTTAATTTTTACATCTTTGTATTTTTTTGGTTTAATTTTTGTTTATTGTTTATATAGATCTGTGGTTGTGTAGTACCACCGCTCGCCGCCGCTACCGACCACCACCACCTGTTGCCGTCTTGTCTTCCGACCACCGCAGCCAGTCACCACCACTCGTTAAAGGTTTGTGTTTTAATTTTTTAATTTTAGTTTGTTTATTTGTATAGATTTGTGTTTGTGTTTGTAAATTTGTGTTATTGTACAAAGAAAATAAAGAGTGAAAAGAATAAGAAAAAAGAAAATATATTACTAAAGTACTGTGGTACGTAATTGATAAAGTCTGAACACTTTGACTTATTTTGTATCAACTTTAAATTAGATCTAAGGCTACCCACCCACCCTATCTAACTATCTTTTTCCTTCATCCGCCACAAGAAACAGGGCAAGACTAATAATGAAATTTGGCGATCAAAATTGTGGAACCCAATTCGTCTCCAGGTATTTTTATTTTAATTAATTAACTAATTCATTCAATTTATTATTTGATCTTAATTTCACACTTTTGTTTAATTTGTGTTTATTTAGTTTGTAAAATACTTGTATATAATTTGTGTTTGTGTTTGCAATATTTGAAAATGATTTGTGTATTTGTTTGTACTTGAACTCAGAATCTAAGGTACGAGAGTGAGGTGACTGTAGGACGCAATAATCCAAGTTGCATCAGGTAACTATTTATCTAGCATAATGATCATGTTTTGAATTGTGTTGAATGGAAAAGTGATTGCCGATATGATTTATGTTTTATGATGGGAGAGGCTAAGTTTAGAGAATAATGCGTTGATATATAATGTTGGGCCTTCTGTTTCTAGATTGAATAGATACATCGATGATTCATTCATTTGTTGCGGTTTAGGAGTGTCAATATATAAGAGTAAATGTATTGCTATATCGAACTTTGATCTCACTAATGATCCTTAGTGTGGATAGATATTGTTTAAGTAGAGTTTACGCTAGTATTTCCGCTAATGAATGAGCAAGATTGTGGTGCTAGTTACAGAGTCTTTGAAGTACACATTAATACTTCCCTAGAAACATGATTTGGACTCGGTGCACTGAGAAAAGATAGACAACGTGCAACTTGTTACCTTCCCCTTTTATTTTTTTATCTTTATTACAAATCTAACTTCTTGTGATGCTATGACTATATTTTCACTGAAAAAATGACATTTCTCACTAAAGTATTAGTGCTATCTTGGTTGAAGCAGCTTGGTACAAGTGTACAACTAATAAATACTTTTGAGCGCCAAACAGCTAATGCTTTTCGGATTATATAAGCTATTTTGACCAGCTTATGTATAAATTACTATTGCAATTATTAGGAGACAAATTGCTTAGTTCGTAAACTTGGGTAAAGGTTGGTAGTTACTGAACTTTAAACCAAAGAGCAAGGAATTACCTTAAAAAAGTGTGTCGTCCAGTTGGTAAGACATGTATTGCGTGTTAGTACTGTCCCATTATGTTTGTTAACTTTTTTGTGTTTTTGAACTACACAGGGAGACTATGGTGGTTACCGTCCGATCTTTGAACCCGGAAGTAGTAGCTGGATTGTACGTGGTGATTTTGATGGTGATGGTACCGTTGATTTAGATGATGATTTTGATGATGCTGGTGACTAGTAGGGATATAGTATGTAATTTTTTATTTGTGTTGACATCCTTTTGTTATTTCCGTTCTTGTATTAGTATTTAGGTTGATTGTATCGTTATATATCAAATACGATGACTTCGTTTGGTTGTTTTAAAATGAATAAATAGATGGAAGTATTTTGTATCCTAGTTTTGGGTTATTTACAGATTTGGTTTTGGTAGATTTTTTCCGAATAATATTCCGGAAAAAATTTGGAATAGCAGCTCCTGCTGCATTTTTTTTTTTGATGTGCAGGCACCTTTAGAGATGACATTGTTGTCGCTAAAGGTGGGTTGTTATCGACGCTAAAAAACAAACCGCCAAATTTAAATTATATTATTTTAGTTATTTATATTTATATAATAAAAAAATAATTGAAATAAATAAAATAGGAAAATAGCATTAGTGACGACGCTTGTTGTCGCTAAAGATGAGGGCCCCACTTTGGTCAAGGATTTTGGTTGAAAATTAGTGGGTCCCACGCTTGGTCGCCAAAAGTAGGAAGCTGTTGTCACAAAAACTTTCTGTGACGGACTATAGGCGACAACCCTTTGGGTGACAACCTGCTGTCGCCAAAAGCAATAGCGACAACAAAAATCCACTTTTGGNGACTTGTCAGATTCTCAAATTTCCGGAGAAATAGGACCAGAGATTTCCCACTTGTCGCAACTCAAATCTTTAAATTTAAGCGTCAACCATTTCTCTGGTCCTATCCCTTCACAGATAGGCGACTGCACTCGTCTTCAACACTTGGACCTATCTGTCAATTCCCTTTCTGGTAACATTCCAAGCACCCTTGGAAACTTGCTTACTTTGAAAAATTTGAATCTTGCTGACAATTTACTTAACGGTTCCATTCCCAAATCCATCTTTCACATTCCCACTTTGAAGCTTCTTGCACTCAGCCTTAACCGCCTCACTGGTTTCATTCCATCTAACTTAGGAAATGCAACCATGCTCCAAATACTGGTTATCGGCAACAATCAGTTTACTGGATCGTTGCCTTTTAGCATAAACAATCTTGAGAACCTTACTTATTTAGATGCTAGTAGTGCTGGTTTAGAGGGTGAAATTCCTTTGGGCTATGGCGGTTGTAAGAAATTGAAGTATTTAGATCTTTCTTTCAACCAGTTTGCCAGTCTTCCACCTCAGCTGGGAAACTGTACCAACCTTGGTCAATTTTCAGTTGTGGGAAGCAGGTTAACTGGTACAATACCCTCTTCTTTTGGTCAGCTCACTAACATGAGTCTCCTTTACCTTTCTGGAAACTTCTTGTCAGGAAAGATACCACCTGAGATTGGCAATTGCACGTCATTGTCTGATCTCCAAGTTGACACGAATCAACTTGAAGGTAGAATTCCGAGTGAGCTTGGAATGCTCAACTTGACAAGCCTTTCTCTGTTTACCAACCGTTTGACAGGTGAGGTTCCAATGAGTATTTGGAAGATTACATCGCTAGAGTATCTTTTCCTTCATGAGAATAGTCTTTTTGGTGAATTGCCCGTTGAAGTTTCTGAGCTTAAGCAATTAAGAAATTTTACTCTCTTTAGTAATAATTTCTCTGGTATGATACCTCAAAGCTTAGGTCTCCACACAACTCAACTAATCTTAGTTGATTTCGAACATAACTCCTTCAACGGACCAATCCCACCAAATCTTTGCTCAGGAAAGCAACTGGTGAAGTTGTTTTTGGGGTTCAATACTCTTCACGGGACTATTCCTGACGATATTCGCAACTGCCCCACACTAACAAGACTAATTCTTTATGACAATAATCTCAGCGGGCTTCTTCCAAACGTCTGGGCTAATCCAAACCTGTTATACTTAGACCTTTCAAACAACTACTTCACTGGACAAATTCCAGCTACATTTGTGGATAAGCTTACTAACATTACAGAAATCAATCTCTCGATGAATAGGATTTCTGGTGTATTACCACAGGAGCTTGGAAACCTCCTGCAGCTTCAGGCTCTGAATCTTTCGTACAATGCATTGGAAGGTCCTTTGCCATCTCAGCTTGCTAACTGCACCAAGATGTTGAAGTTTGATGCCAGCCATAACATGTTCAACGGATCTATTCCAACAGCCTTACGTACCATGTATGGCTTATTGACTCTGGATTTGAGCGAGAATCATTTAACAGGGGGCATCCCAAGCTCTATATCTCAGTTACAGAGTCTGATAGAACTTCGGCTTGGTGGGAATTCATTAGGTGGAACCATACCTTCAGCAATAGAAGAGCTCAAGAAACTCGGAATTTTGAATATTAGCACCAATGGTCTGACTGGTGATATTCCCTCGGGTTTCAGTAAGCTGGAGACGTTAGAGCAGTTGGATGCTTCTCACAACCATCTCACTGGAACTTTAGCATCACTTGCAGAGATTCATGTGTTGACACAAGTCAACATCTCGTACAACCTATTCACGGGTCAGATACCAGCATCATTACTCAACTCGTCTTTCTATTCCTTTGTGGGGAATCCAGGTCTCTGTATTGATTGTGTCCATAATAACTGTGATGCCAACCTCACTAGAAACCTGAGACGTTGTACAGGTGCTTCTTCGAGAAAACAGAAAGGTCTTACCAAGTTCCTAACTGGAATGGTAGCCCTTGGGACATCAGCATTGTTATTTGCAATTGTTGTTTTAACTGGTTTATTCATCCTTCAATGTCGTCGGCAAAGAGAAAAACATGATACTGAAGAGATGTATAATGATAAAGAAGAAGAGGATGACGACACCTTGTTTCGAAAAGTAATGAGAGCTACAGAGGACTTGGACGACCGGCATATAATAGGGAGAGGTGCACATGGAACTGTGTACAAGGCTTCATTGGGTTCTCAAGATGGAGTGTATGCGGTGAAGAAGCTTATGTTTGGAGGAAGCGACCAAGAAAGAAACAAAAGCATGGTTAGAGAGATCGAGACTGTGGGGAAGGTGAGACACAAAAACCTGGTGAGATTGGAAGAATATTGGATTAGAAAAGACTATGGTTTGCTACTGTACAGGTATATGAATAATGGCAGTTTACACGATATTCTGCACGGTATAGATCCACCTCCACTGTTAGAGTGGAACCGACGTTTTAACATAGCTCTTGGAACTGCACATGGTTTGGCATATCTCCATTTTGACTGTGTTCCTCCAATAGTTCATCGAGATATCAAACCAATGAATATTCTTTTGGATGATGATTTGGAGCCTCACATATCAGATTTTGGCATTGCCAAGCTTCTCGATCACTCATCCTCTGCAGAAGTTACACTTAGGGGGACGATCGGATACATTGCTCCAGGTTATAAACTAAACTAGCTTGTTTGTTTTTGCATTGATTGGATTGAATATATATTCTCATTTAGTATCTACACGCATATGATTATGATGATTTTTATATCCTAATTATTGCAGAATATGCATTTACATCCACGAGAACCATGGAGTCTGATGTATATAGTTATGGGGTTGTGTTACTTGAGTTGATAACGAGAAAGAAGGCAGCTGATGATTCATTTGCAGATGATGATGCTGGATTTGACATTGTGAGATGGGCCCAATCAGTTTGGAGTGAAAGCAAACAAATTGAGCTAGTTGTGGATAGAGGTCTTTGCGACAACATGCATGATTCAATTGTTATAAGGGAACAAGTGACGCAAGTGCTACACGTTGCTTTGAGCTGCACAGAAAGGGAACCAAGCAGAAGACCCTCAATGACAGAGGTCGTGAGACAACTTGAAAATGTACTGTATGCACCAGCTAACCACTCAGCTGAAGAAGACCAAGGCGGCCCATCGGGGACTCCCGTTCATGAAATAATTGAGCTAGCTAGCTAGTATTTGAAAGCATATACGATGCTCCATATATAATGTATTTTGACCAGTTGTTATTTAAATTAATTCTAACATAAATTTGTTAATGTATGTGTCCAAAATACTTTTACTTCATGCTTTTTAAGAATACTATCTCAAACTATATAAAAGTCATGAAGAAAACAACATCAACAATTTTCTAATGTAAGTTTACAACTTTTCATACAAACCTTTTAATGTGCTTTGGCTTGAACAACTCTTTGTTTATTTATTGGTTTATACAATGATTTTGGAGCCAATGACACCCTAGATGAATCTAATCGATCTCATAAACAATCCTTAACCTCAAAATAGGATTTTTACTTTTTTTTTTTCTTTCTTCAAATTATACTTCCAAAGTTAATTATATCTCCTAGCATGCTCGTAATAATTGACTAAAAGATACAAAAGGAAGCTCAAATTATGAATCGATTATTTGTTGTGATAAACCACTTTATTAACCCGTTAGTGTAAACACCCTAATATATATAACTTTTGGATTATCATAACTATACGACATATCACATCATGCTTTTTAAGAATACTATTTCAAACTATATATACTTTTTTATAATCTGCTTTAGCTTGAACAACTTTGTCCAAATTAAGCATGTTGATGTGCCAAATCATGATTCCTTTTTGAACTTTTAACTTGCTACATAAGTTTCAAATGATTCTTTTCTTTCACCATTTCTTTTTAGTACAATAACCTTTAACTAAAGAATCTTTGTTTTTTAGATGATCAATAATACTAACTTCTATTTCATCTTATTGATAATCTGCATGTTATATAAAGAACCTTGTGTGAACAACATACCTCATGATGACAAGCTCCGTGATTATTATTAAGTTCTGTTATACAACCATGCAAACAATGAAATCATGTAATGAATACAAAAACAAATTTGTTCAATAAAAAAATTACAAAAACACAATGCTTTTGAGCTTTGATGATAGACCTTTATTGAAGTAGAGTAAGTGAGCTACAACGAACTAAATTAGAACCTCATTTACTCATATATTCAGTCATTTTTAACACAAAAGAGGAGAATTACTTTGGATTGTGTTAAACAAATTACACTACAAGAAAAAGGCATATAGTGACCACATAATAATGGTCACTATTAGTAGATATTTGGTCACTAAGCTGATTTAGTGACCATATCAAAATGGTCACTCGTCGCCACTAATAGTCGGTCACAAAAAGTAATAGTGATGACATTTGAATATGGTCACTAAATAGCGACCACTTAAATGTGGTCATTAAAATTTGTGACGACCTGTTTGGTCACTTATTATGGTCATTAAAGTGATAAGTGGTCACTATTTTGACCAGATTAGTGACCAAAAATAGTGACCACTATTTTGACCAGATTAGTGACCAACATATGTAGTCACTAACCATAGTCTCGTAGACACCAAATTAGTCGTCTCCAACAAAAACCCAACTACCAACCAATATTGATGGATTTATAAATTAAATCACCAAATAAATCAAAATTTTTCTAAAATTAAGAAAATTACCATTAAAATCATAACTATTGCATGAAGTACAAACAATGACCATCATCAGAATCAGGTTTCAACCTTTTGTGTCTAACAGAATAAAAGAAAAAAGAAAATTATGAGTCTTTCAGAGTTAGGTAATAAGCTTCCGTAGCAAACTCCCCACCATCCGAGACTTCCATTTCTATCAATTGACATGAATGTACTCTACATAAAAATTTCGGCCGTTGTTGGTCAAATAAAATCTTCATGCTCCTGCCCATCACCATCCGATCCAACATTCTCTTCATTTTCTTACCCATCATCCCCATCATCGTCATCACCGGATCCAGCATTCTATTCATTTTCTTGCCCATCATCGTCATCATCAGATTCATCATCCCCATCATCATCATCATCAGATTCAGCATTCTCTTCATTTTCTTGCCCCTGGCATGAAACAAAGAATGAAGCAAAGGTAACCAACCATACAAGCTGCAAATATCAAATATGTGACTATATATATAGCAGATATAAATGAAGTCACTAGATCACATAAGTCAAAAAAATACTCAAGTAGGTTTGCCAAATAATATTTAAATGTGCAACATGATCATAAACTGTATGGACAAGTCACAACCACTATATCTTACTCGTGTCATCTCATGTGATTCCTTTCCAATGGTAAAATAGTACCAAACTCGTCTAAGCACCAAACTCATCTAAGCAAAACATGGGGTGATAACTGGAATAAAGTAGTACTACAAACTATTATAAAATAGTACTATTGAAATCACAAATACTCATATCAGTTTTCTAACGGTAGGTTCTCAAACGCTAGATTACTTTCCAATGGTAAAAGGACGATCACTAATTAGATAAGCTAAACATAAGCTGAAACATACTCATATCGGTATTCTATGTATATTGCACAAATACTCATATCAGTTCATATTTTCAAATTTCTACTTAAGCTAAAACATAAGCTCATCAATCTCTAAATAAGAATAAACATAA
Source organism: Artemisia annua (assembly GCA_014162995.1). Classification (NCBI taxonomy): domain Eukaryota; kingdom Viridiplantae; phylum Streptophyta; class Magnoliopsida; order Asterales; family Asteraceae; genus Artemisia; species Artemisia annua. Next base: position 102,241 of record LBNU01033040.1, read on the forward strand.
TCTACACATACAAATGCTGAGCATTAAGAGTTGAATGAATAAGAGTTGAACAAATAAGCTAAACACAAGCTACCTCAGAACACCTCAATTGATTGAGAACGAATAAGCTAAACATAAGCTATTTCAGAACACCTCAATCGATCTCAACCACTTCACGAACACCTCAGCAAATGAACGCCTCAATCGATCTCAATCGGTTATTAGGGCACAAAACGTGTTTGGTACTGTTCGATGAATTGAATTGAGATGAGATGCGGAAGAAGGATAGAATAAATCGGTGTTTGGTATTGTTCGATTAAAAAGGCGTGTGGGAATAAATTGGGATTGGATAATGTATAAATTGTAAGGTTTAGTTTTTATAAAAATGATAAAAGGATAGAATAGAAGGTTTAGTTTTTATAAAAATGAGATTGGATAATTTATAAATTGGGTAGAATAAAGTGGGGAAAAATAACACTTCTAATACAAGGGGGTGTTTGTTTAAGGGGAATTGATTTGCACACGGTTGTACCATATTTACACCCTGCTTTGCTTACTTGTACACGGTTGTACCATATTTGCTTACTAGCTTGCTTGACTTCGACTTATTTTTTATAAGCCCCAATTTTGACGTATTTTAAGACTTATTGCTTATATAAGTTTATCATATTATAATAAACTTATATAAGCCCACAAGTCTCAAAATAAGCTAAAAATTTATGGCTTATATAAAATATAAGATGAAACACAAATAAGCTAATAAGCCACATATAAGCTTAAACAAATATTTTTTGCCATTAACTTTTTAAAAACTTAGTAAACAGTAATGTTCATCACTTTTTTATACCGCATATGTATAGTGACGAAATTAATGACCACTTTTAAGCTTGGTCACTAATTGTTTACGGATGACGAAACATTAATGTCCATGTACTATATGGTCACTATTTTGCCCAAATAGTGACAAAAAAAAAAGTTGGCACTAAATTTTGGTCACTATATGCACTTTTTCTTGTAGTGAAACCAAAATAATACTAAGTTCCATTATTTTCAACGTCAATCAATAGTCATTAGACGAAACTTAAAGGATGACCTCAATATTTCCAATTAACGATAACTGGAAAGCTGTAACTTTTTAAAACACGTATAAGGACATGTTATTTTGTATAAACACATTTTTTGTATGTGGGGCCGTAGTTGAAGTGAACGAAACATGAACAAAACATGAACAAAAGAACTTACTACATACAAAAACTTCTCAATGTTAGCTATAAAAACATCAACATGGACTCCCGACTTATTATAACTCTGGAAAACCCATGTGTATTTACATACAGTAAGATAAAAATAAACTACATAATGCTCAACCATATGTAGCAGTGTTAAGCCAAAGAACTCTAATAATCAGGGGCGTAGCCAGGAATTTATTTTTGGGGGGGCCAAAAAAAATTAAAGACGTTAGTAGTGCTAAAAAACATCATATGTAAAAATATTGCAACAAATTTGTTCATTTAGCGCTTTAGTTGTACACGGCATTTACCCGCATCATTAAAATCATCTAAAAGTGAATCTAAACTAAAATCCTCAGCAATATCTTTCTCAATGTAAAGAACGAAACTATCAGAATGGAAGTCATCATCCAGTCTATTTCGGAGTCTATTTTCACAATTTTCATGGCTTAAAATGCACATTCAGTACCTTGATGAGGAATTTGACGTAACTATATTCTGTGTGGACAAGAACTTGACATAAACATGTTGAGGATTGCTTATTTGTTTAGCCAATCAAGTTTTGTAAAGTACTTATAGAAGAATTAATAAGGGGCGATGGATCAGTTGCATGTACAACAATTAGTATTTCTACATGGACTTCAATAGTTGATAAGGTAGGCCAAAAAAACAATATTAGTTACACTTTACAACACTGGGCTTTTTACATAACACCTATGTACAATTTTAGGGATTTGTGGGTGGGCCATGGCCCACCTTACCCCCCACATAGCTCCGCCACTGCAGGATATGCTTGCCACCAAACTCCATTTAATGCGCTTTGATCTTCTTTTGTTGTTTACTACTCTCTCCGACTTAAATTAAATGTTTTGAGATGTGTTAAAATGAATGTTCACGAATAAAAAATGGTTTTAGCATAAAAAATGATTTAATGCGCTGTGATATTTTATTGGTGTAAAGTATATTTAATGAGATTTCTTAAAATTTTATGTAATATGAATATAGACATTTGTTTTGAGACTAAAGGAGCAACATATAACCAAAAAAAAAAAAAGAAAAAAAAAAAAAAAAAAACTTGGTTGCATAAAGGGAAGGGATCATGTATGGATTTGGATTTTAGTGCGGATGGTACGGATGAATCTCAGCCCTCAATCTAGTCAACCATCTGAAAAAAGCAGAGTGACAATATCGTAAATATCCCGTCTTTTTTTTTTAATAAAATTGTTAATATCACATTACGTTTTTATATGTAAAACATTTTTTTTTTGAATTTTTTTTCAGCGATTCTTATTTATTTTAATTATACTATCTTCTCAAAATTTTCAGGAATTTTTTTTTGACTAATATCACTTTAAAATGTATAATGATATTATGGATTTTGTTAATATCATCATAATTATCATGCTTTTGATATCAAAGTTAATTTTTTTAATATCACCGTAACTTTTCTTAATATCATAATAAAAAAAGGCAGTGATATTAAGTTTTTTACTAATATCAAAGTAACTTTTTAAGTAAAACTGTTAATATCACAATTACTTTTTTGATGTTTTCTTAATATTAAAATTACTTTTTTTAATATCATCGTAACTTTTCTTAATATCGTAATAAAAAAAGCAGTGATATTAAGTTTTTTACTAATATCAAAATAACTTTTTAACTATCTGGAAATGTTAACTTATTATGTATTTCAAGGAGGTACTAATATTACAGCTTAAATAAAGTGAACTTAATATTAAAAATACAATAAATTCATCTAAAAAAACACAATACCTGTTTATCAAAAACACCACTTCATCAGAAACATACATGTTCATCATAAACATCTCTTCATCAGAAACATCTCTTCATCAGAAACATAACATAATTATCCATATCCGTGTAACCAAATCATTAAAAAACAAAGATTAGATTACCTNAAACATTTTTTTTTTGAATTTTTTTTCAGCGATTCTTATTTATTTTAATTATACTATCTTCTCAAAATTTTCAGGAATTTTTTTTTGACTAATATCACTTTAAAATGTATAATGATATTATGGATTTTGTTAATATAATCGTAATTATCATGCTTTTGATATCAAAGTTAATTTTTTTAATATCACCGTAACTTTTCTTAATATCATAATAAAAAAAGGCAGTGATATTAAGTTTTTTACTAATATCAAAGTAACTTTTTAAGTAAAACTGTTAATATCACAATTACTTTTTTGATGTTTTCTTAATATTAAAATTACTTTTTTTAATATCATCGTAACTTTTCTTAATATCGTAATAAAAAAAGCAGTGATATTAAGTTTTTTACTAATATCAAAATAACTTTTTAACTATCTGGAAATGTTAACTTATTATGTATTTCAAGGAGGTACTAATATTACAGCTTAAATAAAGTGAACTTAATATTAAAAATACAATAAATTCATCTAAAAAAACACAATACCTGTTTATCAAAAACACCACTTCATCAGAAACATACATGTTCATCATAAACATCTCTTCATCAGAAACATCTCTTCATCAGAAACATAACATAATTATCCATATCCGTGTAACCAAATCATTAAAAAACAAAGATTAGATTACCTGAAGATTCAAGCTTCAAAAATCCATATCAATTCGGAAGAAATCTACAAAAATAAACTACACAAACACAATAGGCAACACATTAAACAGACTCAATCCATAACAACAAAAACCCTAAATAGATACATTATCAAAAACCCTAAAATAAAATCATACAATTGTAAGAACAACAATAAAAAGATGATTCATCTTTAAAACAATTAGAACTATATGATATCGAATAACAAAAAGCAATAGAATCCTTTTTGTGACAATAATGGGTTGATCTTACTGAGTTTGGTCGTGATGTTTGCAAACTTGATGCGTGGTCTATCTTTCACAGAATGAACTATTTATCAACTTCAGCAAAAAATATATATATATATATATATATATATATATATATATATATATATATATATATATATATATATATACAGATTACAAAGTAATAATCTTTATATAAAAGATTACATATTTATAAAAGATAAACAAAAACTATGATAATTGATTCTACATTCACAAATGAAAAAGAAGCATATTAGGGTTTTTTGGTGAGGCTGAGAAGAAGCACAGTAGGGATTTTGGAGAAGGTGAGGCGAGATTCTGATGTTAATGTTATCAGAGGCGTTTTTTTGTTTTTATGTTTTGATGGGCCTGACGGGCATCTTTCAGCTGAATTTGTAAAATAAACCCTCCGCCCTTTTTAAAGTTTTTCCTTTTCACATTTTTGACACATGTGTTTTTTCACCACAATACTAACAATAAAACAAAAATCCACATTATAATTACCATATTGTTTCTCACTTAGAAACCCAATCGGCCAATGAAAATGCTAGAATTCAAAATCTAGCCTTATAATTGGTTAATCGAATCCCTCGATTTGGCCAAAAGTGAATTCTCATATTATATAAAAGATACGTGATTTACCATACAAATCAATGGGCTAAAAGTATATAAGGGTTAAAATGAGCCGAGCTGAGCCCATTTTGAGCCTCATATTTTGAGCTCAAGCTCGGCTCGTGAAAATTTTCAAAAGCTCGAGCTTGGCTCGTTTAATATATAAAGCTCGATTATTATACGAGCCCAAACTTCTCAAACTCGGACTCTAGCTCGTTTAAGCTCGGCTCGTTCGAGCTTTTTACCGATCCGATCTCGAGCTTTTCATGAGCGGCTTGGCTCATTTCCACCCCTAGCTAAAACTAAAAGTAACATATTTTCGAAAGACTAAAGCTAAAAAAAATAAAAATAAAAATCACTTCACATTTCATTCATTTTACATTCAAAAGAAAGAAAAAATGATGACACTTGTTATGAACTAAGAAAGGGTCCTATGACGCCATAAACTCCAAAAATCACAACATATCTATGGCACCCCACATCGTGCACTCTTACACACTTGTTAGACACATTATACCTAGGGGTGTTAACAATCCAAGTCGAGTCGAGTGTACTGAACATTTATAGTGTAGTATTGGTAAGTCCAGGAGATCGATCGTTCTCTAGAGGAATAGTGAGGTAGATTCGAAGTGTATGTCGTCTAAATTGAAGTATTGATGGGATAGTCTAAAGAAATAGGTCATGTATGGTATGTAGGTGTGAATAAATGCATGTTACGAGTGTGTCGTTTGTTTGTGTGTGTTTATGTGTGTGACATGGTAATTTGCGACTCGAATTTGATTTGAAGTCACATATTTCAACACGTAACTCATCTTTTACCAAACTCGTAAGAGACAAAGATGAGAAAAGCCGTAATACACAAATGGCATGCTTAATTTCATCAAATAAAAGAGAACAACAATATACGGGTTATGGGTTATAGTGCCAGATAGTTGTAGTTATAAAAAAAGATTATAAGTTATAAACGAAAAATAATAGAAGTGTAAGAGTTTAAGGATTGAACATGATTTAAACTGAATGAAAATAATATGGGTTATGAGTTATAAATGAAAATAATAATAAAAGTGTAAGTTTTTCATGTATAATTTTGTTAATTTTTCAATTTCAATAATATGGGTTTTTTCTATATATATAAGTATAGATTACTATTTAGTAGATGGGTACATTTAGTTAACATTAAATTAATTATATGATTTATTTAGTTGACACACGTATATTTAATATTGGATTTGATTTATTACTAGCTTACTACATAATTATATCAAGAGATGATCATTGTAGAATTTGTATGCCTCATTATAAATGCAAAAGGGAAAAGTCTTTTAATCC